>APFE031501422.1:0-18242 GCA_000404065.3 Pinus taeda
TTTTGGAATTGGAGCTTTATCACAACGGGCTAAACATGTTTATTGGAATTGGAGCCTTATAGCAATGGGTCAAACATGTTTATCGGAATTGGAGCGTTATCCCAACGGGCAAACATGTTTAATGGAATTGGAACCTTATCGCAACGAGCCAAACATGTTTGTTGGAATTAAACCTGGGTGAATGGGAAAACAAAAAAAAAACTAATAAGGGAAAAAACTCAATAAATATAGTAGGAAATTTGAATTAATATAAAAGAAAAAGAAAGAAAAAGAAAAATCTGGATAAATGTCATCATCTCCTCTTCTAGCCTTATCACAATGGGCCAAACATCTCTCTTGGAATTGAATCTCGGTAGGTGAGAAAACAAACCCTAGTCACAATGAAACAAAGATGTCCATTGAAATTTGAAATTGACCCTCGGTGGATGGGAGAACAAACCATGGTCTTAATCAAAGGAGGCAAGCAAATTCTAAGACTTTTGAATTGAACCTTTCAATCCAATGAATTGATTGTGGGTTTGTGTCTAATGAATTGATTGCCCGAGAAAGGCCCACCTTCTGGTCCAATGATTTGTTTATGGGAGAATGGGCCCACCTAATGATTTGACTACTAAAGCCTTCTAATTTAAATTTACTAAATTATAAATAGATAAATATAAACAATAAAAATATAACAGTTAAATAATTTTTAAATTCAAATTCAAATTCATATCATTTTTATCTGCTATCTTTAAATACTTTAAATGTAAAAATAATAATATTAGCGATTGAACTTTGTTAATATTATTTTTATAAATTTCAGTCATTTCATATGAAGAAATATAAATCTATAATTTATTAAGGTAGTGGATAGAGATTATTATAAATAATATTCACATATGAATATAAGTATGTAGTAGACCACATTGTTTGTTTGTCGGATATGAGACTTACCTTATTAAGATGATTTGATTGTTAATGTTTATTGAGGTATATATATACTTACTCCTATAGATTTGAATCTATGACCACAAAGAAACAAATACATGCTCTTTACTATTAGGCCCACTTATAATTCTTTCTTAAAGCATGTTAAACATCTTCCTAATATATCTTTAAATAAAATATTCCCTATTACATCATTCCGATAAATATAGCGGTTATTTTTATTAAATTCCCATAGTACTTATAAATCCACACTACTTCATATATAAACTCCTATACCTTTAATATATTGATTTTAATTTTCATAATTTAAAAGTCCTTTTATAAATAAATATAATAAAATATTGGTTAACCATTTAAAAATCTCCTTTAATATAATCAATCAAAGTCAATATGCATATCATTTATAATTTATTATTATTCAAAATTAATTATAAGTTCATGATAAATAAAATTTTATCTTATTACAGATATTATTTTCATATTTAATCATATAATAATCATAAGAATATAAATAATACTAAATTTTATCATAAATTTCTATTTTACATTTCTAAATCCTAACCATTTAAGTGTATGTAACATCTCTTAGGTTACCTTATGATATTCCTCTATAAATGCTCTTAATTTTATTTTTTTGAAATATTAATTCCTTCTTGTGTGTTTTCTTTTAGTAAAGTTAGATCTAACATGTATCTCTAGTTTTAGTAAACTTAGATCTGACATGTATCTCTAGTCATGCCTCATACACTACACAAGGGTTTGATTTGAATATCCAAACCACATTATTCATACTGTCATTAAATTTGGGGTGAGAGAAGCTCGAATGCCTGACTCAAGATTACTCAATTCAACTATGATACCTATGTTTTATGATTTCATAACTTATCTTTCAAGACATTGAATTTTACTTGCTATGGTTAGACAAGATGATTACTATTCCAAAGAGGGAGCCTAGGGATGCTTCATTGTAGGCTAAGGAGAGGAGGTAAATTATCTTTGGACAAACCCCTCTCTCACATTCCTTACACTCAACACGATAATGAACATAGCTACTTGACTTTTCGTGCTCATCTCCTTCCATGGTTATAATTCGTGTTGGCTACATATGGCTTCTTTCTAGTAGTGATTAGTTTTTCTTATCATTGTTAAAAGTCTGCTACAATTCATGGTTGTAATATTTGGGAGAGGGTTAAGACCCTAGGAACCCCATTATCTGTAACATTATTTGAACAATTTCCTCTCATGTTTTAATGGAAAGACATTGATATTTAATATCTCTCTGGGTATTTTATTTATTGGTTTTTTTCCTTTTGAAAATTCTTTGCTATGATAGGTTATGGGTATTAACCCATAACCCTGTGGTTTAGCAATTTTTACTGTAAAATCTATGCATGGTGCTCTAAATATATGAAGTTTCTGATGTGGTGTGTATAACTCGATTGACATTAATACTCTTGAATTTGGGGTTTTCTCTTCGTGAGTTTTGGTATTTTTCTATTGTGGATAATTTGTGGGTTGGTCTTTAGACAACCTTGATCCTAATTTATTTTTTGTATCACATTGTTTCCATTCTCCATCATAGCTTAAGTCTTAGTCAAACATTTTAGGTAATTTTACTTTTGTTTGGTTTTGAGAGTTTAGTTGCACTTTGTTTTCCCTCGCTACCATTTCTCACTATCAGTCGATAGAACATGGCCTAGAGTAGTCCACTCTTATAAGGGATCTCTTTCCTTGGGTTTGTGCCTTGCATAATTTACCGAGCATGCTCAGACGTTCTTTAGGGTCTCTATTTCCTATAGGTGATATTGTAATTCCATTTTTTTCTTGTTTATGACTAGTCCTTTACCTTTCTTATTTAGGTCAGATATATAAGTCAATTTTATGTTATGGCTTCCTTCCCTACTACCCCACCTTGCATTGGGTTTAATGGTCTCATATCTAGGCACAATACTCTTTTTATTTGAGGTAGGTAGTGGTACCTCCCTTATTTTTTCTTATTGTATCAAAAGGAATACGATATAGAAGAAGGAAAGAGCCCATATAGGACTGACCCAAAATGGGGCCTCGAGATTTTTTAACCCATGTGGTTCCTTTGAAGCCGAAGGTTTCCACTCGGATAAATATTAGTTTAAAAATTGTCCCTAGAGGCTTAATGAGAACATTGTAAAATCATCCTCATATCTTCCCCCTGGGCATCAAAATCTAACCTAATGATAATCTTTTTGGACAGTAGGGAAGGGAATACTTAGAGGGTTACAACCTTCACATCAATCCCCCTCCTTCCTTTCTGGGCATTCCCTTGGGTATAAGAGGTAAATCCTCTTCCCAATGATGTATACTCTGTTTTGACCTTTTCCTTTTATTGATTTGATTATGTTACTCTAATAGTTAATAGTTTGATTATTCTACAATTATTAAAGGACTTTTCAACACAATAGTGTGTGTTAACCTTGTCATGAAGTTTCAAAGGGATATTAATCCTTTCCCGTAATGATAAATTTTTTGATAGCCAAAATGAAAGTTATATTCAATTTTCATCCAAATAAAAAATAACATTCATAGCATTATATTCCATCTATAATGGTAATATTTCTAGCAATCAACCTGCAAGATATTCATTTTTCATCTTGAAAAATAATAGTGGTTACAACAATATATTTAAACTATATTATATGAAATATTGGTGATAACAAAATAACAATTCCTAATGACCTAGTACATGATCCCAAATATTTTACACGAACATCAATGCTACATATTAACTTCTATTGTTAAAACGCATGCATTAGATATTAGATGAACTTGTAATCAGATGGGAGATACAGATTGATAAGGGATGTTACACATGTTCATAATTGATCAATAAGCTAAACCTCTTTACAAAGGCACCCTCAAACAAGGGTTGTGATTTTGTAGAAGTGACTCGCTCAAGCTTGACTATTTTCACTCCACAAATTTCTCTCGTTCACAATTAGATGGTGGAATCTCTTAATACAGTCTCAGCCAAGCACATCTTCCTATACTCCCTCAACTTGAGACTTCTTCTATTTTTTACCTTACTTTATTATGCACTCAACTTAACCCCTCCCGAACTCATAACATGTAGAAAAGCCTCTCACTATTAGTTACTTAATTCCTAGGTCTTGTTATACCATCAAGACATATCCCTTATGTGCTAGGTGGCCCTTAAAATATGTTGTTTGTCCCCCATTCAAATATCATTTTTCTTAAGAATTGGAGTTCTTAGGCTTGCCATTTGTCTTTCAAAATTTATCATCAATAAAGTGAAATTCCTTCTATAAACTAACAATCCATACTCATTAACAACTCTCATAAATATTATATGTTTATTCATTATTATTGAAATAAAAACATTTGCAATATTTATTACAATGTCGACCCATTTAGGTTCCTAAATTCAAATAATAGTTTATAACAATTTAGAAAAAGGAGTTTTAGGGCATTACAATGTAATTTTAGTGAATTTCAATATTTTTTAAAAGCATAAGAAATCACATGAAATCAAAATCCTAAAACTTAAACCAATGTTAAGGATTACTAATTGGAAAGGTCTTGTTTGCAAGTTTTTATGGTGGTCAAAATTTGAAGAAATAACTTCTCGAGTTTTATTCACACTTAACATTTTTAATCAACTTTTTGAATATAAACCAAGAACCGTCATCAAGATGAAAGGTCTTCTTAAAATATCATCATACATTTATGCTTAAGATTACTATTATTTAATGAGAATATTTTGTTTAATCAAACTTTATAAATTTAAACTAATAAATTAGAATTTTTATAGAGATCATTTTCATAATGTAATTGAAAATGAATGTTTTTAATTTCATTTGATTTATAAGTCCTAATAAATTATGTGTTATGAGTTAGATTTTATTGCAAAAAAATGCAAGTTAATATAATTTTAATTGAGACCAATCACTTCAAGAGAAATTCAGTTTTATCTTTGTATTCATCTTCACATATTTATATAAAGTGTTGTAGGTAATATTGAATAAGACTCATGGAAATTTGTTCTTATTAAATTAATTATTTTCTTTTATTTTTTAAACTAATAATAATAGTGAGTTTTATCTTTGCATTCATATTCACATATTTATATAGGGTGTTGTAGGTGATATTGAATAAGACTCATGGAAATTTGTTCTTATTAAATTAATTCTTTTCTTCTCTTTTTTAAACTAATAATAATAGCCAAGTAATTTTGATCTTTTAATTTTGGGTATATATATGTTTTTTAATAGCAATACAATTTTTTGTTATTTTCATTTTACATATTGTTTACATTAAATTTATAATTTTAATTATCATAATTCAATTTATAAGTTTAATTATGATAATTCTTTCAATATTATTAAAATTGTGTAGAACATTCTCTCCACAATTTAGTACATCTTCACTTCAAGGTATTTTAATTTTGAATAATTTTATTAATGTTTAAATAAATGCTATGAAATTCCTTATTTTTCATTTTAATTATTTGTATTTATACATTATTTATCTAAGCATAACATTATTATCAATGTAAAAATTCTAACTTAAATTATTTTATATATATATTTAAAAAGTGATCTCTTTGATTTTAAAAATCAATATAAATTATTTTAAATCAGGTCCATTTATTATAAATCACTTTTAAATTTAATTCATTTTCTTCTATTTTTTATAGATGTATTATGGTCTCAAACTACACATTCATGCAAAATCATTGAGATAACTAGGTAAAACTTCATTTTTTCCAAAACCAAAATTTGAAAAATTTATATTGTTTTATTAATTCTTTATTTAATAATATAATATCAACTAGCTTTTGATTAATTTTATTTTAATCACTATTACCTTTATTTTATTTTATTTATAAACATTCTAACACTAATACACAAATAACTATAAAAACCATTATTACTTCTATATAGAATAAGGATGAGAATTAATCATGCTAGTGTCACGCCTACACAACTTGCTTCTTCAATAAAGTCCTATAAATTCTCACTATCAATATCAAAATAGTAGACAACATAGACCAACTTTCTTAACACTATTTTACAATAATTTATCTTTTATTTTGAAATGCTATTTTACTACTAAATTTATATATTGAAATAAGCGTAACTACTAAAAGTAAAAAAACATAAGCCAAAAGGCTGTAAAGAAATCAAGTATTTTATGAAGTGAGTGAGGTCTAATCTTGGGCATTTGTATCTACTATGGTTGGAGGTTTCAAACCACATTGTAGATGGCCCTCTATGTGAGCTAGCTGAGCTTCGAGACCGACACAACAAGAAAAATGGTGGCATAGAACCTGCTAAATTTTATTAAAAAAAGGATGATGTTTTTCTAGTCCTCATGATATTCCTTCAAGACCCTACCCAGAAGTGTCTTCATTTTCCAGTGGAGGATATGAGAGTTAAGATATTGGCTCTTTCTTCCCCTGGTATCCCTAGGATCTGGAACCCAATTGGCTACTTCTTCCTAGATTTCCAAATCAGAGTAAGCTTGGAGGTGTTTACTGGTCAACGGTTCTAGTTGATATACTTTCTCTTGGATTTTTAGAGGGGTTGTGGAATGGAAAATAGATACAACATTTTGTGCTTGGGATTGAGGTTGTAGTTGACCTTGAGGGCCTTTGCCACCAGACCCCCAAAAATAATGCATCCTATGGAAATGCATGGTGTGCTAGTTCACAACAACCTAGAGTGATGATGACCACTAGAAAGCAAAGAAACCAATAATACAATAATACAAAATATGAATTAACAAGGTTTCCTAGTAAATACTTAGCTTCCAAATAGGTCTAGAGTGGATTCAAGTGAGATGAGACAAAAAATTAACAAAGATGGAGAGACTCTGAGTACAATTCGACAGCCACAAGAAACAAAAAATGCCAACACCAGTGCACACAACCAAGGGACTATAAAGAATATGAACCAACATCCACTATATAAAAGCTGTCAAACTAAAAGTGTTGAAGGTTTGTATAGGTTGGACTTAGAAAAAATTATCGAGTAATGGTCATTCTATGGAGCTTGTAAATGCTTTATGTTGAGGAATCGCCTTTGTTAGTCATTACCCTCCCTTACTTGAGTTTCCATCGTAGTAGCCACCAACATTATATGGGTTACCTCCTCATCCACCATTTTCCTACTCCTCTCATCGATATTTGGCACTAGATGCATGCATTGAGGGCCAATGTCCTGAAAGGCAGGACCACCATGTAATATGAAACTCTCATAACCATGGCCATAGGATAGACCTTTCCCCTAAACTAAAGTCGAATCACCAAAATAACTACATATTGTGGGGCCATGACAGTTAGAATTAACCTCCACAAAGCATGTGTTGCGGGGGAAATATCCCACCAGCGATGGGGGAATGTCATAGGCACAATAGAAGAATATGGAGTCGAGGTAACCCAACTAGGAGGTCGTTGATAGAGAAAAATTTTCCATATTATTGTGAAGGGAATGAATACAAGTTAACATGTATGGTTGCATGAGGTGGGACAACCACACCCTCCCCCAATATTTTATAATGCTCCTGACCGGTAGATAACATCAAAATGCAAGAAAATACCAAATAAATAATGCCATAAATGAGATAAGATGAAGATATTTATTATGAGTAGAAGAATATAACATTCACTTGTCTCTTCGAGGGGGAAACTTCTAGAAAAGAAGAACTTAAATACAAAATAATTGACAAGACTTCCCTTGTTATCTTTGACTATATAGTTTCATGAGATCCAAAACCATAACTACTCATGGTCACTTGCATAATGTGAGTTGACCCCTTTATTTATTATATATGACCCGTTTATTCATCATCCTTAACTAAACTATCTAATTTTGGTCTGTTTTTTATAATGTGGGTCAATGACTTCTTATCATCACTAATGTGGTTAACTACTTATGAGCTTTATTTAGGAAACTAATGAATCATGAATCTTACAAGGACCTTTGGGCCTATTACATTAATAAATGGGTTAGGGTCACACCCTAACATGCCCTCCCCCTTTAGAAGTAACCTTGTACTCAAGGTTGGAGCTACGGAAATTGTTGGAGAATAGTTGTCGGTAACTATGTCACATATTTTGGTAAGGTGTGTTTCCACTATATAAGGAATTCCTTGATAGTGCAAATGAATATGAATTTCCTGTGAATCCAGTGCCAGTTCTGGTCAAATCCCAAGAGAACCTTCCTCATCCAATTAAGGAAGTATGGTTTAAACCTTGCAATTTTTTCCCGCTACTTTCTTGAGGTAAGAGAGATGGAAGATTGGGTGGACTTGTGAAGTGGCTATCTAGGCCGATTTGTAGGTGATTGAGCCAAAACGTTGAATCACCATATAAGGCCCATCAAATTTTTGAGTTAATTTTTGGAAGCCCTTTCCTTTAAGAGATGTCTACTTATAAGGTTGGAGTCAAAGAAACACTTGGTCACCCACTTTCAAATACCTTTCAGAGTAATGCTGGTCAACATGTTACTTCATTCAGTTTTGAGCTTTATGGATACTCAAAAGAGTGAGAGTGGTGGTGCAATGGCTGATCCACTACTCTACAACTTGGAATATTTTGGAAGATAATAAGTTGGTGAAGGTGGGAGTTGGCCATACACCACCTCATATGGTGTCATCTTGGTTTCTTCATGATAATTAGTATTATACCACCATTTTTCTAAATCTAACCATTGTGCCCATTGATGTTGTTTTTCCGAAGAAAAGAACCTCAGGTACATCTCCAAACATTTGTTTGACCATATGTTTGGGGGTGAGGGTGATTTTTGTACTCATTTGGAGCTACGTGCCATGTAGCTTGAATAGATCTTGCCAAAATTTTCTAGTGAAGGTGGGATCTCGATAAGACACAATAGAAGTATGCATGCCACACAATTTTAAAATTTGATTGACGAATACTTGATCCATTAATGTCGGAGTGAATGTGTGTGGCAGGGCACACAAATGGGTGTATTTGGAGAGACAATCAACTGCCACCATGATAACTTACTTTTTTCTTGATTTAGGGAGACATGTAATGAAGTCCATGGAGACATCCATCAATATAAAAGTAGGTAGCGACAAGGGTTTTAGGGTTCCTAGTGTCTTAAATTTTCCCCTTTACTACATTGGAAGACATCACATTCAACTATAAATGTAAGAATTTCCTATTTCATCCCGGCCCAACATAAGCAGTGGCATGCATGAGAATAACCTTTTTAAAATATGGAATAGTCTACAATAGGTGAGGAGTGTACCTCCATTAAAATGTTGGGTTTAAGTGTGGAGTGAGGGGATAAAATCACATGATCCTTATATCAAATAATATCTTCCTCCTATGTATGACCGACTGGGGTTTAGGCTTCCCTTGTAACCTTTTGATTATTTGGGAAAGAGATGGATAAGTAAACCATTCATGGCATGCCTCCTCAATCTAATATTTTTAGGTCCCTATAATAATAGTGTATTCCCCTTATTGTTATTGTTAAGTATCCCCCATATTTTTATTGTTGTGCCCCATAGAAGCCCATTATTGTTATTGTTGTGCCCTTACATTATTATTGTTATGTAGGCTTTGATTATATTGTGACCCGTTAGACTTCTATATATATATAGGAGGTTTCTTCATTTGTATCATCCTAAAATTGTTCCTTTAATTAACATAAAGGAGATTTCCCTCTCTAAGAGGATAATTTTCAAGTCGTTGATCTATCATTTCTTCTATTTTGTGAGTTGGTTGCATAATAAGTGGTATCAGAGCTTTGGATTCTAGGGTTTCGCTTCTTCAAAGAGGACATCTTGGAATTTTCGTTATCATTTTTTTCTATGAGGCTTCAGAAGCTGAAATTTAAACCACATGGATTAGAAATATTGTTCAACTTTGTGTATGAAATTTAGATCTTGGTTCAATATACTTTAGGAGATATGATCCAAGGAAGTTTGGGTTTTTGCAGGCTCCATAATTTAATCTCAAACAAGAGACCTAGGGAAAATCATCATAACTTTCTCTCCAAGCATTGGATTTGAATTTCGTAAAATGTGGTTGAAAGTAAATGGACTGTAGTTTTGTTTTATCTTTTTTTGCTGAAGCAAGAGACTTCCCTTCTATTTCAATATCCAAAAAAATATAGTTACAACATTTACAAAAAGCAATTATGCTTTAATGACCCAGGAAATCCATTCATTCTGATTTGAAATGATCTTCCCCTCAGCAAGGGAAAAGTTAACCTTACAAAAATTAATTCCTAGGATGGATAAAAGGAAGTTAGACCGAAAGGAATACACCGAAAACTCCTATTATAAGGTTTCGCAAGGTGTGAAAGTACTGTAGGCCCCACCAAGCTGCACCCCCAAATCCAACCGCTGATTCGCACAAGCAAAATCGGACGGCACAGAACACTATCGCAACGCTTATCTGCACGAAGGATAGGGTGCAATGGGAGGTGGTATTTCTGACCATACCTTGCCACACGTCAGGAGCCCATTGGAATCGCTCCCATAATTCCTATACCACTTTCCACTTCGAAGCCCAACGAGCAACCGGAAACCACTATGTGTCTGGTATTCCCCCCGTAAGAGAAATGAAAGAAAATTTATGCCTGCCAAAAGAACCAACCATTTTGCTCGCGTACAAACACCTCGAAACAAGTTTCTGAGACTATCATGGATTGAGAAAAGGACTCAGTGTTGCAAATTGAAGAAGTAAGGAGATAGGGCAACTCACTCCCCAGTGATGAGTGGCTGGTTTGAGCACGCCCTTCATCCAGGAACCAACTGAAGTATCGCAAATGAACGTGCATAGAAACCTTCATTCTGAACTATTTACTCTGGCCCAATAATTGAAATTATCTATGTCCACTTCCGCTTGTTCATTGCAGAGAGCTTTGAAACTGCTCTGAGGTATCTCTTGCCAGATCAGCTCAGTTCTGCACTTTGAATTTTTCACACCTTGATTGGCCATAGTATCCACAAGCTTATTGGCTTTTCTTCAAACATGATTAAAACTTACAGTTTGAAGACTCAAAAGATGATTTTGAATTCTCTGATACACCTGAATTAGTCTGTAGTGTTTCGAGACCTTCTCTAGCATTGTTCCACAATTGATTCTCTTGACCGCATTGATAGAGATCTTTGAATCTGCTTCAACAAAGACATTGGAACAATATGTCAGTTTCAGAAGCTCTAAATAATGTTCCAAAGCCATTAATTCAGCCATATTGTTGGTGGTTATCCCTAAATGGAAATGGAAAACAAAGATGATGTTTCCATCTTCATCTCTTAAAACACCTCCATAACCTGTTGTTCTAGGGTTGCCTTTTGAAGCACCATCAATATTACATTTTAGATAACCTTTCAGTGGAGGATGCCAGAAATTCTTCTCGGTATCCATATCTTTTGCCTTTCTGAACTGATCTTGGGGAATGAGCTCATGTAAACCCAGTTGTATGAGAGTTTTCAACTCATAATTAGTAGGAGGATTCTTGAGAAAATTGCGGATAGTGGTGCTAACTATCTCCTTAATTTTCTTCAGGATCAAGCCCAACAGATGAAGAGGGGTAGTTTGTTCACCCTTGAAAATTCTTTTATTCCTTTCTTTCCAGACATTCCAGATAATGAAGCTTGGCGTGAAGGCCCGGGTCAAATTAAGGAGCTCATTTTCTGAGAAGTTCCTTCTCCACTTGTTTAGAGTGTTAATAACACTGTCTTTATCTTTGTATGTCTGTTGGAAAATTGTGGCAAAGGAATCCCACAACCAGGTGGTGAATGTGCAGCTATTGAGAATTTGTACCATTGCTTCCTCTTGGGCTTCACATAGCTGACATCTAGAGGGCCCAATAATTCCCCTTTTTCTAATATTGTCCCAAGTTAAGATTTTATTGTGATGGACTAATGACATGAATAACTTGATCTTCATCCATCCTTGCTGGCTCCAAAGTTGTTTCCAGGAATTGTCTAGAATGCAGGAATCAAGATTCAAGATTATCCTCTTTGCTTCCCTAAGATTAAAGGTGCCTTCTTTATTGAGGCCCCATCTTAACTGATCCTGTCCCTATGATACAAAGATTTTCCTTTGTTTTAAAATGCCCATGAGTGCCTCTGTTTTTGTTTGTATAGGACTCTCATCTCTGCAGTCTATGATTCTCTAGTTTCTCCATTTACCGGTGTCATGACGAAGAGTCCATAAATCTTTAACTTTGGTTAATCCTTGGGAGTCAGTTTCTTGCTTGAGGCACATGAAATCCTCTTTTAATAAGATTGGTTCTTGTTGCCATTTATCTTCCTAGAAGAGAGCTAGATATCCTTCTCTGATCTCCCAGAAATTGTTGTCTTGAACTAGGCTTTTGTTATCCCAGGCTTTATTCTGGATGTAGGATCCTTTTATGTTCCCCGACATTCTTATAAGATCTTTTTTTTTCCAGGAGCTTGCATATTTTTCTTTCCAGGTCATGGCCCATTGAGCTTCAGGTTCCTTAACCCATCTCCACCAGAGCTTGGCTCCCAAAACTTTACTTAGAATCTCCAGATCATTTAAGCCTGGGCCCCCATGACTCTTGGGTTTGCAGATTTCTTCCCAAGAAACCAGAGCCCATTTCTTCCTGGTTTCCTCTTTTCCCCAAAGGAAATCTCTCTGAATATTGTTGAATTGTTGCAACACTCCTTTGGGGGCTGGGAGGGCTAATAAATAGAACACAGGGATAGATTGTAGAACGACCTTAACCAGATCAACCTACCAACAAGGTTCAATGATCTGATAGTCCATTTTTTAACTTTGTCTTGCATCTTGTTGAGCACCGGTTCCCAAATACTTTTGTGCAGCGGCCTAGCTGTGAGCGGAATTCCCAAATATTTTGAAGGAAGGGAATCCCTCTGGAAGCCCAGAATTCTAGAGATATTTCTCTGAATGGAAATGTTAGTATTAAAGAAAAATATTTTAGATTTAGAGGGATTGAATTCCATACCTGACGCCAAGGCAAAGTTAAATAGAATTTTTTTGTAAGCCAAGGCTTCTTTGACTGTAGGAATACCTTGCAGCATAGTATTGTCCAAAAATTATTGGTGATTCAATGATTGACCATTCTCTGTTAACTGAAGGCCCTTAATTATTCCCACAACCTTGGCTCATTTAATGGACTTGCCCAAACCTTCCATCATGATGATGAAGAGAAAGGGAGAGAGAGGGTCTCCCTCCCTTAGACCTCTAGAAGGAGTGAAGATACTTGAGGGTGAACCATTCACTAAAATTGAAAAGATGGAGGAAGTAACCACAACCATAACCCATCTAATCCAGTTGTGATCGAACCCAAACACAGAAAGGACCTTCTTGACATAGATCCAGTTCACCTTGTCATATGCTTTGGCAATGTCTAATTGCATGATCATACCAGCCTGTTTCTTACTGGTAAGCGTATGAACTACTTCATGATCTTGAATAATGTTGTTTAGGATCTGTATACCTTCCACATAACCCTATTGTTCCCTTGAAATTAAAGAAGGGAATACCGGTTTGAGTCTACTGGCTAGCACCTTGGATATAATTTTATAAACCATATTGCATAAAGCAATGGGTCTAAACTTATCAGCAGTCAGGGCTGAATCCTGTTTGGGAATCAGGGAGATGAAGGAGGTATTGAGGGCTTTCAGAATAGTCCTATTTCTTTTGGAATTCTCTACCACATTTAGGATATCCCGTTTGACAATGTTCCAGCATGCCTTAAAAAAGTCTACATTGAAGCCATTTGGTCCAAGAGCTTTGTTGTTTTGCATGTCTTTAATAACTTCACTTACCTCATCTTTAGTTATTGGTTTATTCAGGTTAAAATTGTCCTCTCTAGACACCATCTTAGGGATATTTTTTGTAATTTCCTTGATATATTGCTCTTTGTTTAGATTATTTTCCCCAGTGATGCCTCTGAAATGATGCACCAACACTATTTTGATACCTTTATGAGAGGTCTGAAGCTCTCCATTTTCATTCAGTATCAAAGAGATTCTATTGTGAGCTCTATTGGCCATGGTGGATCTATGGAAAAATCTGGTGTTATGTTCACCTTCTTTGAGCCACTGAACTCGATAATTTTGTTTCCAAAAGATTTCCTCTTGTTTACATAATGTTTCCCATTCATGATGGTATTTATCAGCTTGTTCACTTTTGACTTATCAAAACCATCCGTGATCAGTGCTTGATTGAGTTCTTGGAGTTTGATTTCCACTGATGTTTTATCCACAAAAATGTTGCCAAACTCCTTCTTGTTCCATTCTTTGAGCTTGAGTTTTATGTGCTTGAGTCTTTTATGAAGGAGGAACATTATAGTTCCATGTGTATGCAAATCTTCGGACCACCATTTTTCTATATTGCTGATGAAATTTGGATGGGAGAGCCACATATTCTCGAATCTGAAGGGTCTATTCCTAGGAGAATCAATCCCCTTGATTTCTAATTGAATCGGCCAATGATCCGAGCCAACAAAGGGGAGAACACTAGCAGTAATTTCTTTGTTTGTGAGCATAAGCTCCTCTAATAACAAAAATCTGTCTAATATGGAGGCGACCTGTGCCTCCCCTCCTTTTTTATTATTCCAAGTGAAACGACCGTTGTGTGTTTCAGAGTCCACTAGTTTCATCTCCTCTGTGAAGGTTTGGAATGCTATTGAATCTTTACTTAGCAGTCTGGTACCACCTTTTGTTTTTCTGAAAGAGATTTAATCATGTTAAAATCTCCTCCCATGATCCAAGGAATTTCGTCATGTCTGCTTCTAAGATCAACCAAGGATTCAAGAAACCTGAGTTTTTCATCTATTCTTTGAGGCCCATAAATGTTAGTGACCAGGAAGGTAACTGATACCCCAACTGGTTGAAAATTTATTGAAAGGTAATTTCTAGATGCCTCCGCATCTATTATGCTAACTTTTAATGGGTTCCATAGAGTTAGGATACCTCCCGCTATGTTCTCTGTTTTAACTTCTAAAAACTCAAATCTGTCAAGCCATTTTCTCTGGATCTGTTTTAATTTATGAATAGAGCATTTTGTTTCCTGAATGAAGATAATGTCCAACATTGCTAGTTTCATTATGTTACTTAGCATTCTTTGCTTTCTTTTACTACCTAAACCTCTGATGTTCCAATATATGAACTTCATAATTAAAGATTTGTAAAGGAGTAACTTGTTAAGTCTTTCATCTTACTCAAACCTATCATTAGCTTTCCACACTCCATTAGGAGCTCATTTTTCTTTTTTCTGCCCCTCTTCTTTCCTAGATTTCTAGTTGCTAATCCTGGAGTTGCTTTCATAGTTTTCACACCTCGGTGCTCTTGCTTGTGAATGTTTTTGCCTTTTTCCATTCCTTTTTCCTGAGCTTTCCATAAAAGCAACTGCTGTATTCTGTTGCATTCTTCTTGAGGCAGAGAATCTATTCCTTCCTTGGTTCCTTGCATCAAGAATCCTTCTAGATCTAGGTTCTTCTTTTCCAGTATTTCCAGTAGTTCCTAATCCTCCAGATCTATCTCACTTTGGGTCATTTCCTGGTCCATTTCCATTTGTGTTTCAATCATCATTGGATATTTTGGATAACCAATATCTTGAGAATGTTTGTTATCCTCTTCCTTTTCTTCTTCATTAGGACCTGTCGTCTGAGACTGGTTTTCTCTCGTGATTTCTTCATTCTCTTCCAGCACTTGAAACTTGTTTAGACTGTTCTTCTACGCCTTCTTGTGTTGTTGCTTTGGCCCCTTTTTTCCCACTTTCCCTTTACTTGTCACTTTCTGAAAGCTATCAGTCTCCTTCAAGGTATCAGGTTTTCTTTTATTCTCTGTTTTACCAAGAGGGAATTCTCTGAACAAATGTCCATGCTCATGGCATCTACGGCATCTGAATGGGATATGCTCGTAGTCCACTGCCTACACCCATTCTTCATCAAAAAATTCCAAGATTACTTCCTCCAGAAGAGCACTTGATAGATCCATTCCCACACATATTCTAGGAAAGGAGGTATATTTACCCCTTCTTGTGGCTTCAGAAGTTTTGATGAAACATCCTAATTTGTTGCCAATGGAAGTTAGCAATTCAGATTGCCAATAATCCAAAGGTAGAGAATAGAGCCTTACCCAAACAGGGACTTAAGTGAAGGTTTCCCTCTCTAGAACAAAGTTCATCTTCCAAGGCCTCAAATAAAGACCGATTGCTGAATAAAAGTAGGGTCCTCCTTCAAATATTCTGTCTTTGTCTTCGATGTTTGAGAACACTAGTGTGAAGAATCCTTTTGACCCAAGATGTAGGTCAATGCTTCCTTTTGGTTTCCAGTGATACTTGATCCACCTCTGCAAAGATTTTTTAGTGGGCCAGAGTCCCATGAATTTACAGATAATGGCATAGGTTCCCATGTGTTCCCTGTGTGCCTGTAGAGTAGGACCATTTAATATTATTCGAGGAGTGATTTCTGCTTTAGGTTTGCAGGGTCCCTTTTGTTTTTTGTCTCTTGCACCCTGACTTTTGTCTTCTTCCTCTGTGTCCTTTGTGCTACTATTTTCCTTGGTCTTGTTCCCTTTTGTTTCCTTTTCCTTATCTTTGTTCCTGCCATCCATAAAACTTTTGCTGCTGATTGTCAGTGTTTTGCCTCTACCAGCTGCTACTTCTTTGTAGGAGGGAGTCGATCTCCCTCCTCTTGCGCCCTCCATTAGAAACGAATACCTACACCATTCTGAAATCCTATTCTATTGCTCCAACCAGGCGAGCTTCATCCACATACCAAAAGGTGAGCGGGCTTGGCCCAGGCAAGTATCCCCGTGACTAGTCAACGTCCTCGCTCAAGCTTGAGCACAAGATCTCACCTTCTTTACGAGTCTAACTTTACCAACCAGCCACCTCCACTGACCTTTTGTAGTTTTGTTTTATCATTTTCAGGGCCGAAGGTTGAAAAAGGGACACACAGAACTCAATACAATTTCACTCTATTGAACTAGTCGATAATCAAGTCATCGTGGGAGATTTGGCATAACGTTACCTTGAAGAATCCAATTTTGGTCTAACTTGTGGTGTTGGAAAGAAAAATCATAGAGATATCACATAAAAAAAATTTAGACTTTGGAGAGCCAAAATTATAGAGTTACAACCATTTCCAGATTGATCTTCTAAAAGAAAGAAAAAGGTGTGTATTTGTTGTTTTAATTGCATAAATTTTGTTTGAAAATTCAATTTGAAGTGATTCCAAGGGAATATTAAAGCATAACCATGCACATAACCATCATATAACCAGCATAGAATATGTTACAAACCAGTCATAAGATCAAAATAATAACTAGTACTACTGTTCATCGATCATATAAAAAATAACTTATATTAATATTCAAAAGCCAACCAAGTCACAGACTTCCACGTACCACCTGACCATAGATTAGGCTAAACCAAATCTCTTTTTTCATCAAATCACCCTCGTGCCATATAGAAAGCATGAATGTGGGATCATATGGGTTAAACCAAAATAGAACCAACCAGCGCTTCTAAAGGCCAAACCACCTCAACCCTCAACCACATTGATTTCACCTAAGTTGGTTCAAAAATCACTAACATCAAAACAAGCTTGGCTGCCTTTGAATTCCTTAACTAACTCTAGAGGAATTTTCCTAACTCCACCCATCCATCAAGAGTTCCAAGAGAAATCCCATCCCCACTCTTGACCGTTGGGAATTTTCCCAAGAACACCTCAACCAGGATCCAAGTTTGTAAGCTATTCAAAGCTAATCAAAGAGAGAACCCAATACATCATGTCTATCCAGGAAATGGAAAGGCAAGGATGAAACCACTGTCAATCCAAGAAAATATCATGCCAATGACAATGAAATGACCAAAGAACCACATGCAAGTACCGTGCATCCAAATCTTAGCAAGGCAATTACACATGCAACATGCAATGAAATCCAATTATAGTTATTGATCCAACCTTCTCTCACTACTCAATATTACTTTTAATGTCCTTTAATTTCTTCTCTCCAAGTCCAAGTGAATGCTAGGATGCTCCAAGAATTCTCTAAATGTGCATGAGTCTAAGAGAGCTAGAATGAACAAGCTTTGAGCCAAAAATTGTCAAAATATGTGAATTTTTTGTCTGATGTCTTTTATCATTGATGTCAAGTCTCTTCCTTCCCTTTTTCTTCATTTTCCTTAATTTCCTCTCAAATTTCCCCTGCATGCATATTTGTGTCTTTTCATCTTCCTTTTCTCCTATTTTCCTTTATTTCCTTAATCAAATGCCATTTATTTCCCCTTTTCCTTTGCCATTTCCTTTTCCAATTTCCAAAACCATTAATAA
>APFE031501426.1:10414-69989 GCA_000404065.3 Pinus taeda
TTTTCTTCTCTGGAATATCATTTACCCTTATATTCAATTTTTTGAAATCCTCAATGTGCTCTGCCATTGAACCCTTTTTTTGAGATTTATCAGTTGGCTAAAGAAGGTGTTACTCTTTGAATCCTCATAATTTGCTATCATTTCTTTCGTGAAAATCAACCAAGTGACAAGTGCTTTATGAGAACACAACCCTTTATACCATAAAAAATGATCCAGTTCTAAATATTAAGATGCAATACGTACTTTTTGTAACAGTTTCACCTCATATAGATCAAAATATTGCTCCATCTGTAGTATCCAATTTACCGGATCCTTTCCATCAAACTTCCTTATATTGCCTTTTCTTGATTTTAGGAGCTCGATCTTGAAATGATTGTAACTTTGTAATTTCAGGTTTTCCAGTTTTGTAATCATGCCCTGTAGTAGCCTTATACATCCTCTTTCCAATGCCACCAGTCTGATCAAAATTGGATTCTCCAAGAAATCATTATGCACAATCTCCCAAGATGACTTGCTTATATACATTTTCAGAAGAGCAAATTTCTATGAAGTGCCACGTGTCACTACTTTGACCTTCGTGTCTGAAAAATATAAAAAGAAAACTATAGTTCGTCCTCTTTATGTAACTTCTTACGAAATTTCAATCCGATGCTCAAGGAGAAATTTATGATGATTTTCCCAAGGTCACATGTTTAATATCTAATTCAGGAGTCTGTGAAAACCCTAAATTCCTCAGATCACATATCTGAAAATATAGCGAAACAAGATCTAAAATTTGGACCCGAAGTTCAAAGTGCTTTCTTCTCAAATCTATTTTTTTTAGCTTCTTAAACTTCGTAGTGAACATGTTATAGTGAAACTTCCACAATGACCTATTTTAGATGAAATTCTTGATCTTGCAAAAATTCTAACTTCCTCAGATCATATCTCCAAAAATATAGTGAGACAAGATCTGAAATTCAGACCCGAGTTTCAGCGAGATTTCTACTCAAATGGGTTTTTTTTTTTTTTAGCTTCTGAAACATCGTAGAAAAAAAGTTATAGTGAAAATTCCACGACGACCTGTTTGGAGCAACAAAACCCTAGAATCCAAACCTCTGATACCAAATGTTATGAAACTAGCTCACAAAAAGATACAAAAGATAGATGAACACCTTCGAAATAAGCCTCTTCAAGGGGGCAACCTCCTTTACATTACACAAATGAACAATTCTTGGATGATACAAATGACAAGACCTCCTTCTATATATAGGAGTCTAAGGGGTCATAATATAATCAAAGTCGACATAACAATAATAATGTAAGGGAACTAATAACAATAGTGGGCTTCTATGGGGCTCAATAATAACAATATGGGAACTACATGGGCACAACAATATAATAAGGGGGTTGTACTAATAACAATAGGGGTTACACTAGTAGTATAGGGATGTAACAGCCTTAGCAAAATCTTCATTGCTAAATCCTTGGTTACAAAAGCCTTTAATAGAATATCACCTTTTCACGTACCATGTCTTCATCGGTCTATGTGAGAATGATAATGGAATTTAATATCTTATGGCTAGTTTTAAAGATTTGCCATAGAAATTAATTCATGTAATACAATGTCAAGGAAGTGAGTTACGTAATCCCCGTGGATAATTCAAAAACTTGATATCAAGGTGGAGGAGGATATGCTTCATTTGTACAATATCAAGAACCTTTTTCCACCTCAAGTTTTAAATATTCTTAAATGAGCCTTCAATTAGCCTTGAAAGGGGAAATGATTGAATTTTGACTAAGTATGGAATGGAAGCGGAAAGGTAAGTTGTGTATGTTGTGCACAAATATGGTTGCACATAAGGATGGTTGTGTGGAGGATTAAATCATGTGCATGATACTATGTGTGTGGAAGGATAGATGTGTGGGTGAATAGTTGATGAATCATATCACACAAAGGAAAATGACTAAGAGTTGGAAATGTAGAAACCTTAGTGCAGAGTGCAGGAAATATGTGGTGTGGAGTGGAGTGAAAAGTATTTTTTCACATTTGTCTTGAAAAATGACTAAAACAAGAAGAAATTGGAGATAGGAAAAATGCAATAAGAGTACAAAAATACATCAACAATGATAAAAATGAAAAACTAAGTGTAAGTGGTGGGAATCACAATTGTTGTTAGAACAAAAACCATAGGAATTAGTCAATGATTGCATCGATAAAGATAAGGATCCATGAGAGACAGTTTGTCCATGTCACAAAACACATGGGAAACATTGGTTTATCCAATGGCCAACAATACCCCCCCCCAACGTGATCCAGGTGTGTATCGAAATTATATCCTCTGCTCTGATACCACTTGTTGGTAATCACGATTGTCGTTAGAAAAAAACCCGCATGAGTTCTTCAATGATCGCGTTGCCAAAGATAAGGATCCATGAGAGTCGGTTATTCCATGTCAGAAAACATACGGGGAGCATTGGTTTATCCAATGTCCAACAATGGTATCCTTTGTGCCTTTAGCCTTGAAGAAATATTTGTTTTAATTATATAAGGCTTAGGATCTCTAGTTTTAAGGGCATCAATAAGCTTCTCTATGTCTCTACAAGTGGATCATATCTGAAGCAACACCATCAGTCTTATTTTCTTGGGTGAATTTGCTAGTTTGTGCACGTTGATCCATAATTTCTCTATGACAAGTTTCGGTCCTTGTAGATCTTTGTAGAATTGAATGAGTTGCTAGATCATTGTGGAATTATGGCTCCTGTGGCATTGTTTCCTTGATATATGTGGTAATAGTTGTTATGTTTTGAAGGTCTGCCATGATTTCCCTAGGCTATTTGGCCTCCCCTTTTGAAGCAGTTTGAGGACTATTTTGTGTGAAAAAATTCTTGAAATGCAACAACTGGAATTAATTCTTCTAACTGATTTGCAGTTTATTAATTTTTTGATTAACATCGAATTAATCACACTACAATTTATTCACCAAATAAATTAAACATTGTGAAAATAAATACAGGAAACTGAGAATATGCTAGCACACACGCACATAAAAAATAACATAATTATTTTTGGGCAATTATCCCAGAAAAACTAAATGCAAGAAAACTAGTGCAGTAGCTGAGGGTTTATTTTGTTACACAACAGTGAAAATCAAAGTACAACTGGATGCCCAAAATCGGTAATCCACTACAAGAGAAATAATGGAAAAATCTCGGTTACAAGCTCCCTCTGAAAACATCATCGTTTAACCCTTACGTAGGACTTTTTGCACCATCATAGCTTATCTTTTTTTGTCCTTATGTGATCCACGGGATTGCACTGGGAAAATTTGTGTGATCCTCATAGTTGTACTGGGAAAACTCACGTGACCCTAATCTGAAAATTTCTCAAAAGAACTTGCGCACACCTTGTGGTTTTATGAAGTGATCTTGTGCGACCTTCTCTTCTAACTCTTTTGGAACTGGAAAAATTCCTCTGGATTCACTGTCTTTGCCCCTCTAACACTTTCTACTCGATCTCTCCTGTTGAATCACCTCCACTGGAAAATTTAATTGTCTAAATCACTAAGTATCTACACGTGCTTGTTCTCCATCTATCCATTGACCTATTCTTATAATCTCCAATTGAGGCTTCAACACCATGGTTAAAACTTAATCAATGGTTGAGATAGTCTCTAAGTCGATTTGTGTGAGTTTTTAGAGGATTCTCATCTTTCTCAATTAATTATTATTAATTAACCACTTTTCCTAAGTTAGACTTAGGAAAATTTTAAATGATGGTCAATTAATTTAATTTAGTTATCTCTAGGTGGAATTTCCATAAACGATTTCTGCGTTTTAGAGAACTCATGTGTTTTAGTCTCCTCGCAAATTTTTGAGACTAGAACACCATATGATGCTACAAAAAATAACACTCCCTCTTAGTGAGGAATGTGCTCTCTAGTCTCCATAATATCATTCATACACGTTGTTGATGTCTGGCAATTGTGATAGCATGCCATTGCCCACCAGCTACTACACAACTCTGATGATGCATATGTGTTATTGTTGACATTGCATTGTACAACCTGTATTGTTTCCAACTCTACATCTGCATTGTAACACAACTAACAATCCCTCTCAATTGTTATTGTTGTTGCTGCAACAACTGCAGCTAGGAAGTATATTGAATACTCTAAACGAATTAATTGTGTCTTTGTGCTTCAACTATCTCCTGAGTCTCTAACTGCTACTAGCATTTTCATTGTCTATTGGGAAATTTTCATTGTTGTTGATTTTTCATTGTGCCTCCTGCATTGTTATCAACTTTGTTTTGCACTCCTCAATGTCTAACTACAACTCATCTGCAATTGTCACTCTAGAACTAACTGCACCAACTGACATTGATCCTCTTGTTACTAAATATCGTGGGCCCTTGTAGCAAGGGTATGATCCATAAGGAAACACCACTTGATGCTCTCCTCGGTGTATCCTACCCAAATTTCTGCACAACTCTGGGACTAAATCTCCATATCCTCCCACCTCTCTCTTGGAGATATAGCTGCAAACATGGAAAACACTTCCTCTAACCTAGAGGAAATTTTATCAATTTATGTTGATGTTTATGCTTTATCTTGCTTCTCCTTCTTGTCCTTCTTTCAATTGATCTACATCTGATCCAAGTGGATATTGGTGGCCACATGCCAATTCCACTTGGACCCCCACCAATGTTTCTTTCAGTTTTTCATTTTCCTTAATTGTAGCACATTTTACTATTTTTAGTAGTTTTTCGGGTCCTAAACTTTTGGTGTCGTTTTGAAGCCCTAAATGATGCTTTTTTGGCAATCTACCACCAATTTGTTTTTGATAAAATCGTCTTTTCCTTCGTAGTCCTTGGAGAGATATTTCCAACAGGGTATCATGCGCATCAAACGGAGATAATATGACCAAGTCACGACCCCGGGAACTTGGTTGTCCAACTAACCCCAATGGGGCCCATGAACTCTTGGTGTTACATCTCCTCTGGTTAGGGTTTTCATTGTTTAGGGTTTGCTCTTATTGTTCAATAATAAAAATGTCCTTGAGCCTCATTGTAATGTAGTTCATAGGCATGTAGCCACCACATCTCTTCTCAAAGATAAGCTATCATCGTCGAGCTAGTGTCATTTCCATACTGTTTGTAAGCATAATTCATTATATGATATTAATCAAAGCAAATGTTATTTCCATTGCATCTCTGTATTTATGGTTATATCTGTAATTTTTTGTGTTATTGTTTAAATTCGGATCAGTGGTATCAAAGAGGTCTAATTTTTCTTTGCATGTCCCCAACGAGGTTTGGATATAAGGAGTTAGGGCTCAAACTGGTCGAACCTTTGCAAGACCAGCCTCGTAAATCCCTACAGCCTCCCACGGAGGAAGAAAAGAAAGACAAGGGAGCGAGAGATCCTATCAAAATATTGCTCGAGGAGGCCCTCAAGAAACAAAGGAATGTGATGATGGTTAAATTTGCTCAGATGATCCAGGTGGCTCCAGACTCATGCAGAAGTCCAAGAGGACTTAGAAAGGGTCAAAAATCAAAGTTTTTGGATTGTACTCAAACTAGGTTCATGTTGAATATCTCATCGTCATGATCGCGGTGGTGTGAACGGTTCGTCAAACCGAGTCCATATACGAAAATTTGGAGCAATCAAATTTCAAGGTTGATTTGGGTGACTGGGCAGGGTTAAGGAGGCAGCAATTTGGACAAAATCCGGCCACCAGATTTCAGAAAACCTGGGCCAGATTCTGAGCAAATTTGTGGCCTACTTAAATTGACTCCTTTGGTCAATTTTCTGAATTTACAAAAATTCCAAATGATTTTGTTAACATAAAAAAAAAAAAAAAAATATATATATATATATATTATTTATATTTAAAATTATTGCAGGCCCTATACCCCGCCACCCCCATCGCACTCGGAACCGTTGCATAACAAAAAAATTGATATTAAAAATGGGTCGATGGGACATGACCCACAGCGATCCTCCAACCACCGAACCATGTAACAATAATATATTTTATATGGCGGGGCGGGCCACCTCGAGTGGACCTGGTCCACAACTCACCCACGTTAACAAGTATTGAACCAAGGGTGGCGGGGCTCGAACCCACTCAGCCAGTGTGGTTGGACCGCCTCCTGGGCACCCTCACATGCTAAACTCCAACCACCATCATTTAATGCACCCAACCGCCAGAATATCTGATGTGTTCAACAAAGGTTAAGGGGCGGGCCGCCCAATGCGGACCCGACCCCCAAAAATATTAATGTTGTTTCAAAACTAAAACAAAATGGCGTTAAACATGGAGGAGTCAGGGTTTGAAAACCCGACCTCCTCCTTATAACTCGATCTGTTGAGGAGGTAAATCCCCTCTGTGAACAGAGGTGATCCCTACTAGCCCAGACCGGGTCTAGCAACAATCATCAAACGCTATAGCGCAAGTTCCTAATTGCAAATTAACAGACCAGTGATGAAGGCCTACCTAGATTCCAACGCTACTGTCTGTAGAAGAGGTGGTGCTCCCATTCCTTTACTCTGTAAGATCACAATCCTCACGATCTCCATGAATGGACACCTGCACATACAAGAAACGACACAAACACAAGCATAAAATCCAGCATATGCAACTATATATTAGTCAGAAAGGATATAACTCATCATCATCACAAATAACAACAAGAGTGGAACCATAACTAATAGTCATTCATTAATACTTAATCAAAGAAGAATACAACCAAAGTTCTGACGCTGGATTCTCCTTTGGCTAGTAGTCAGCAGCACATGTCTAGCAAAGCCTGTCGGGAATAAGGACAAGCCTCTCTCTTTGGATTTTGGACAATAATCTCCTTGCTTGGATTTGGCCTTATGGGAATCAAGAAGGCTCTTGCAGCATGAAGCTCTTGGAAACTTGACAATTATCAATCTCTGGAACTAGCTTGCCAAGGAAAATGGACAAGCTTTTATAGATGGAGGAAGGGGAGTTGGGATCATCCACCATAATCATGGGATTGGCCATGTCATCAAGGAAGCTTCCATGAGAGGTGGCAAACCACTTCCTCTCTATGGAAATCTGTAGCCAAACCACCCAACTCAAGATAGATAGCAGTCCAGGAATTTGTTAGGACGAAACTTCCGTCGTTTGTTTGTTAAAAAACACCTCTGATTATGGTTGGCGTGGGTGTGACTCTATGAAAGAGCACCAATTGGCGCACCCTCTTTGGAGGATTTTCCCCCTTGGCGCGAGGGCTGCACTATGGAATCACGCCAATGGAAAAAGAGTTATTTTTAGGGTTTTTTAGTAGGAGACGTCTTCAAGGCAAACAAAGCTCATGTTCAGGGGAATGCAATGCAAGTGTTTTTAGGCCATGTCACTTCTCATAGGTCCTGGAATGTGTCCTCTAAGATGCGGGAGAGGGGTAGCAGGGACGATGAAAAATTGTTGTGTAATAGATGCCCCCTAAAGCATGAGGCCCAAGAGAGAGAGGGGTGAAATGCTTTACGAGAACATGTCCAGCCGAAAACACTGCCGCTGAAAAACCTGCGTGGAGAGGTACAACTGATATCTCAAATACATGATATATGTGGTATGGGCGCAGCCATCCATAGCAGAGTACATAATAATCTAGATCCAAGGTATGGGCACAACCATCCAGCGAGGATCGATAAATAAACTCAAGCATGGTCGCAGCCATCCAGTGAATGAGTCATGTAACAATCATAATAATCCACAAAATCGCAGCCTGGATCCCAACAGACAAAATCCAGGGTCTTGCACTTCATCTCGATCCGAACAAAGTACAAGTTCAAGCATGCAAATATAGGAGCCGAAGTCGAACATGCAGGAACATCGTCTGATTACCAGCCAATGGTGAAAGTTATTAGCAGATGCGAGAGGTACCACCAATAATGACAATGGCCCTCAAGGTACTAGATGTACAATCTACGGCGTGTGAATCAGTGAGCCGGCGTCGAACACCTGTAGAATCATCCGATCGGAGGCCAATGATGAAAATCTCGCGTCGAATGCGAAGAACCTTCCATTGAGGCATGCAGGGTCCAAGGCACCAGATCAGCTTCCTGGATAATGAGCTGAAGTCGATAGGAAGTAACCTTGACCGAAGGTGGGCCATAATGTTTCCCACATCATCGACACGAGACAGAGGAAGATAACGTTTTTGTGAATCGAGATTATATGAGTTATCAGAGGGAGGTTGATATTTTGCAGAGGTCAACTTCTCTTGAACATATCAGTGGCACAACGGTGGACTTGGCAGTATTTGACATAAATTGATCAGAGGTCATGGTGACAAGGCAAAGAGCAGATGAGAGGTCAAACAGGATCACCCAAACCCACGAAGGCAAGTGAAAAGCGAGAGGAGATGTCCCCACCCAGACACGAATGTAGACAAGTGCCATGTTCAAGAGAAACATACTGCCGATAGGACAATGAGTCTGGTTCCATTTTCCCCGCCATTTCTGGCGAGTACCCCAATTATTTTTATTAACAAGCTTGACGGGGATAGCATATGCTTGTAAAACGTCATTTCGACGGAATCCAATGTCATCAAGTTTTAACGAGTCTGACAAAGGAAGAACTCAACGCCTTTTCATGTTTAGAGAGTTTGAAAAGACAACAGAAAAGTAAACTCCAGGGATGTCCTTTTTCGTAAAGTTGTGTCTCTTGAGTCCGAAAAAGTATAAAACAATGCTCGAAAGAACCGCCCGACCATTACGATCGAGGAGTACCTTTCATGATTAGTGATTTCGACCTGAACAAGTAAAAAAGCAACCGAAATCACATCATTTCGTAACCGTTAACGAGCCTAAAACGACAAGGGCCCGACGATCTTTTCGTCTTTACACGGTCAGAAAAGAGCTTAAAGGTGACCTCCTCTTATTTACGTTTAACAAGTCAAGAGGAATAACTCGGAAATCTTTTCATCTTTAAACGGTCAGAAAAGAGTTGAAAGTAGACCTCCATTTTTTTTCCTTTTAACGAGTCAAAAAGGGAAAAAATACTTGGCAATGTTTTCATATTTTACGAGTCAGAAAAGAGCTTAAAGGTGACTCGTCCAAGAGGAACGAGTGGTATAAAGGGTAGCAACTAGTTCCGGCAATGGTGGAACTGCTCAAAACATGTAATGGTCAAGAGGCTGGCTAACAAAACCACTCTTAACTATGGTCCCTCAGGAAAGGAAAACAAGCAAGTGAAAGCATATGATTAGCCAAAGAGATGGCGGCGATGGGATGAAACAACAAAGGCTCATCTAACAAAATTTAGCGGATAAAGACAGCAATCACGAGATGTACATCGGGTATGGGTTCATTTTTACACAAACTTGAACCATGGAGAACTCTGCCTGGATTCTATTTCATGTTTACACAAGCTTGAAACGAAAAAATATGCTTGTTATAAGTTCGCATGCCCCCAACATAATGACACAAAACGAGGTATATGCCCCTCAAGCTTCATTGCATTCAACAAAGTGGATGGAATGAAGGTTCACTTTCGAGATCTTGGAAAGACTCGACTTGTATTTTACGAGATCTTAATCAAAAGACTTGATTTGGAAAGGGAGTTGTGTCATTTTTTAATGAGGTTGACACAGTAAAAGAACTATCCTCATAACCCTTGTTTCATTTTTTAACGAGCTTGACACAAGATCAGGAACTATACTCGACTAGACCCAGTTTCATTGTTTAAGGAGCTTAACATAGGAAAGCGAACTATGCTCCGAACGAACTTCATCATAATGAACAGGAATTCGTTGCTTCCAAGAGTGCCACTCCCAGTGGAAGGATAACATCTTGGAAGTCAGGACCCAATTCCACCAGGACACTATGCACGACGGCAGCATCACTAGATACAGGCATGGGATAAGTAGCCACGTAGTTGACCTGCGGTGGGGAAGATACAACCGGTGGATAAAAACCAGGAGGGGATGACAACTGCGCAGGAGGCACCGGGGGACTAAAGAATGATAATTGATCTATAGTCATGATTCTTCCTTCGTGTGGAAAGCAAACCACACGGAAAAGTGAAGAGACAAGGGCCCCCATGGCATAAACATAGTCACGGACAAGGAGAAGACTGAAATCTAAAGCACCTTGGGTAACCAGTACGTCTATATGGACGGTTTTGCCTCCTAAAGTAATAGGGAACTTTGGAAGGATCCCTAAAATGCCAACAGATTCTGTGCAACCAGCACAAGCTGTGGGGAGCCCAAAGCTTGCCAAGTCGTGGAAGGCATAAGACTGACAGATGCCCCCTCATCCAAGACAATGCCAAGTACTGCCTTATCATAGGCATGTACTGTAATCTGGAAAGGCACATGGGATGGAAGGCGGAAGGCAGTCAAATGACTCCAGTTGAAGGAAACGACTAAACTACTTGGTGGGGGAATCATATGATTGCCCCCCTGCTCTAAAGGAACCGAAGAAGGACTCTCTGGATCAACTGGGATAGGAGAGTTGTTTTTGGACTCAGGAGAATCTGACGAGACGAGAAGAACATGAGCATGATGCTCTTCCAAAACATAGTGACCAACAGGTAGTGAACCTAAGTTGACACTCTCTCCGACCAATGGTTGGTCCCGAACAAGCTTAGACCAGCCCGGTTCGGAAAGAGGAGGATGGACAAGAGAAGGATCTAAATCAATCTCTTTGTCGACAGGGAGAGGGTCTGAAGAGAGCCTTTGATAACCAACGGGGAGTTGGGGTGAAGAAGCTGTAAGACTTTCCAAAACAGCAGAAGCTTTATCCATGAGCGGACAAAGGTGAAGGAGATGGTTGCCTTCACATAGCCTACAAGGGAATCGAATCTTCCCGTTCTTCTTACCATTTCTAGTTGATAGGGTAGCATCGCCATGAGCTTCAGAGGACGATGAGGGACGAGCCGGATCATGAGAACATGCTTCTAAGATCCTGGGAATGCCAGGAAAATCACAAAGAAGATGGTCATCCTTGCACAATTTACAAGGAAACTTGACCTTCCGTGGAGGAGCAGAAGGTGGCCCGACCTGAGATGTACTCGGAGTAGTAGCTGCACTTTTAACCTCTTGCCTATGAGACTTCTTCATCTTCGTCTTCTCCTTCTTCTTCTTAGCCACCTGGTTACTTGAATCCAGACTTTCACCAGGAGAAGTAGAAGATGAGGACGTAAAAACAGGCGAAGAAGGGGAGAGGACCACCGTGGAATCAACATGATGTTGTTCGGGTGGAGGAACTGATTGACCAGTAGTTGATACATTAGAGACCACGGAGGTTGAGAACAACCAAACAGGAAACCCAACAGTTAACCCAGGGAGGGACAACGTTGCCATGTAAGGAGCACCAATATTCCCAAAAGGAGGAAAATGACCAAGATTCACGTCAAAGGGGATTCCTGGGTTGGTGAACTCTGGAAAAGTTGCTATCAAAAACTGAAAATCACACACGGGGCAGAAAAAGAGTCAAGACACAATCAAACAGCCAACAAACAAAATCTAACAAGGCGTGTGATCGTGGGCGAATAAATTTTAAGACACAAGGACATAACTTGACCTTTTCATCTTTAAAGAGTCGAGAAAAGGACAAAAAGATGACTCTAGTCGCCTTCGAATGTTTAATGAGCCCGAAGTGACAAATGCTCAGATGAGCCTTTTCTTTTAGGGAGTCTGAAAAGGATAAAAGTGACTACTCTTGAGAACTAGGCAAAAGGTTTACCATACATTCCGTAAAACTGCATATACACCTTGGCAATCGTATGAAAACCAAGGACTTTCTGTACGGCAGTCAATCTTCCTGAATGTTGTGTTCGGTGCGTTACAGGTCGCAAGGCAGCAGACACAGCTTCCTATGGATAAAGGATGATAACCTAGAGGGGTCTCCCCATATACTCAACGGTACGTGGGAGCACAATTCCGTACTAGACCACTATTGAGTCACAGAAGGAGTCACAAAAGGAGGAATCACCCAACCTTGAGTGGAAACAAAAGTGACTAGGTTTAACGACGTCGGAGCACGTCTCTAGCCTAGACCTCTAAATATGTTTCGTTATGTTCCAATGCATTGTTAGATTCATTCAGTTCATTTTAAAGTTGATCTTGGATTATGTTTCAGTTTTCAGGCCTTACCGTATGTAATGTCTCAAAATTTCCTAAATGCAAGCTATATGCCACAATATATCATTTTATTCGGTGAAATGCTAACTATGAGAGAGTTGAGAGCTTTCACACAAACAAAATGATCATAAAACAACCAACGATATCTCTAATGCAGCTAATGGAAATTAAAAAGCTTTTCCTTCAAAGTCACTAATCACTAATAACAACGAAAAGCTCTAATTCACATTAACTAATGAAAAGCAAACAAGATTTTTCTTTTAATGTTAAGGGCAAGATGCACTAAACAAATTTTTAGAAATGATAGTAAAAGAGTAAAAACAAGAAAATTTCACTCAATGCAAGCACAATCAGATCCCTAAATGGACAAAGCAGTCCTTCAAAACCGAGAAAAGTCCCAAAGACACAAATGAGCCGTGTAATCTAGGCCCAAAGTGAAACAAAGCGGATTTCAAGTGAAAAAGAGGTAGGTCACTCAAACAATGCAATGAAATGATTAACAACCACTAAACGAGTGCAAGGGAGCAATCAAAAAGTCGACCGGACCAATAAAAGACCATAAAATCCTAAGGCTCGACACACAAAGCCACTAGATGCCCTAGGGCTAAAAATGTGAGATCGATAGAAAATGGCAAACAACCAAAGGGTGAAGGTTAAAACCAGTCAAACAGGACTCCAACACACTCAAGCAGTCGAGAAAATGTATCCAAAACAAAGACCAAGCTTAGAAGGATTAAAATCAAGCAAACTTTAGCAGTTCCCAGGCCTGGCGCGACTGTCAGGCTGAAACTAGCGCCTTTTAAGGATTGGCGCGAGTAGTACATTGACAACTGGCGCCAATTGGCGTGACTGTCAGGCTAAAACTAGCGCCTTTTAAGGATTGGCACGAGTAATACATTGACAACTATCACCAATTGGCATTGCTGTGCCAAAATGAAAAATAAGCAATCCAAAACCAGGCCAACCAAGAAGCAAGAAACAGCAAAAGAACCCAGCCCAAAAGGTTGACCAAGCAAACAAAAAATCAAGAAACAACCAAAAAGGCAAGACAAGCTCCCCAGTGGAGTCGCCAAATTGTTGAGGAGGTAAATCCCCTCTGCAGACAGAGGCGATCCCTACTAGCCCAGACCGGGTCTAGCAACAACCATCAAACGCTATAGTGCAAGTTCCTAATTGCAAATTAACAGACCAGTGATGAAGGCCTACCTGGATTCCAATGCTATTGTTTGTAGAAGAGGTGGTGCTCCCGTTCCTTTGCTCCGGCAGATCACAATCCTCACGATCTCCGTGAATGGACACCTGCACATACAAGAAACGAAACAAACACAAGCATAAGATCCAGCATATGCAACTATATATCAGTAAGAAAGGATATAACTCATCATCATCACAAATAACAACAAGAGTGGAACCATAACCAATAGTCGTTCATTAATACTTAATCAAAGAAGAATACAACCCAAAGTTCTGAGCGGATTCCTTTGGCGGGTAGTCAGCAGCACATGTCTCGCAAGCCTTCGGGATAAGGAAAGGTCTCTCTTTGGATTTTGGACAATAATCTCCTTGCTTGGATTTGGCCTTATGGGAATCAGAAGTTCTTTGAGCAGAAGCTCTTGGAAACTTGACAATTCTCAATCTCTGAACTAGCTTGCCAAGGAAAATGGACAAGCTTTTATAGATGGAGGAAGGGAAGTTGGGATCATCCACAATAATCATGGGATTGGCCATATCATCAAGGAAGCTTCCATGAGAGGTGGCAAACCACTTCCTCTCTATGGAAATCCATAGCCAAACCACCCAACTCAAGATAAATAGCAGTCCAGGAATTTGTTAGGACGAAACTTCCGTCGTTTGTTTATTAAAAAACACCTCTGATTATGGTTGGCGCAGGTGCGACTCTATGACATAGTGCTAATTGGCGCGCGCTCTTTGGAGGATTTGCCCCCTTGGCACGAGGGCTGCACTATGGAACTGCGCCAATGGAAAAAGAGATATTTTTAGGGTTTTTTAGCAAGAGGCGTCTTTAGGGAAAACAAAGCTCATGTTCAGGGGAATGCAATGCAAGTGTTTGTAGGCCATGTCATTTCTCATAGGTCCCAGAATGACTCCTCCAAGATGCGGGAGAGGGGTAGCAGGGACAGTGACAAATTGCTGTGTAACACGAACCTTTTACCAATCTATCTACAATAGTACTTCTTGTTTAATCTGCCCACCAAAATGTATTTAAACCTTTTTGCACAATGCACCGAGGAGGCCAAGAGCCGACATGCACTTCTATGCAGGTGGAACCATGAGCAGTGCAGAGAAGGAGCCAGAACCATGATCTGAGCAATTTCTCCAAGGGTCAAATTTTTACTTTTTCAGTTTTCAACAAATTTTATATGGTTTCAACATTTCTCGACACCATGAGCTCAATGGTGTTGTCTGTTTCTCCATCAGAGATCTGCAATTTTTGGGCTTCTTCAATTTTGGAGGTATAAGGTTGTCATTTTGAATTTTGATGTAATTTCATTATTTTGCCATCTAATGAAAACAGGGCCTCCCCACTAATTCGAGCAGGGCCCGGAGACGTAGCCCCTCCTGGACGAACTCCGATATCAATCTTGTGTCTTCCATTTGTGACTTGTTATTCTTCTCTTCCTCTTCTTTTATGAACTTGTGATTTCATGGTTAAATGCAAGCTTAATATGTAATTCTTTAATGCATCACAAGGAAAATATTACGTGAATTGCATGTTTGTATGCTAACAAGAAACATGCTCCGAAGAGGCAAAGGGAAACTAAAGTCTTTCGACCCTGAAGCGGGGTGTGCACATCAAAGGAGGAGCATGGAAGATGAAGAGGCTCGTTATGAAGAGGAGCTCAATTTCCTCTAAACCTTCTATACAAAGGCAGAAAATGTCAGTTAGTTGCTTTCAAGGCTAGAGAAAGTAGAAGGGAAAAAGGCAGAAGAACAAGGTTTAGTGCATGGAAACGGTGGAGAAGGAACCCCCTCCTTCTCCTTCCATGAGTGAAAGTTCTTCTTCCTCTCATCACCACCATCATAGAAATTCAAGGGGTGTATATAAGAAACCTTTATTTAAATTAGATGTCAAATTTGATCTGCCCATGTATAATGGTGAAAGTAATGCAAAAAAGCTTAATAATTGGATTAGGAAGATTGAGATCTACTGCAAGATTCAGCAGATTCGAAGAGGATGAGGCAAAGATTCAGTTTTCCTCTCTTCAGTTGAGTGGCACGGCTCTCATTTGGTGGGAGAGCAAATTGCGAAGCAGTAAGAGTGTGGGTAATCTTCTTTCCTCATCGCCTAGTTTCATTTATGCATTAAAAGAATAATTTTACCCCTTCGGTTATAAGCAAAAATCCTTAATGGATTGGAAATACTTAAGGCAAGGTAGAGGTCAAGATGTTCATAGCTTTACCAAGAAGTTTAGAAAACAAGCACTTAATTTGGGCATTGCACTTGACTCTCCTAAAGTAGTAACTAAGTATATTGGATCATTACATAGTTACATTGGACATTCATTATTATTGTTTGAACCTACTACTGTTGACTCGGCTAGTGTAAAGTCCATTCATCTGAAAAATAGGGGAACACATGGACAAGATGACCACCCAAAAGAACCGCAGAAACCAAGAGAAGGGGAGAAAAGCCCTCTTGTACACATTGTGAGAAAGAGGTGCATGATGAGGAAAATTGTTGGGAGTTGCACCCTAAGCTGAGACCTGAAAGGAATGACAGAAAGGGGAAGCAGAAGGTCGCCACCACTGTGCAACAAAACCAAGATTCTGAGTCAGAGGAAGATGAGAAGGTCAGAGTTGCGGGATTTACACGAGGTAGGCCCATTGACTTGGGATCTGATTTCGGCGATGAAACGAAGTTTGCAACCCTTGGGATCATGGCAGGAGGACACATAGATTTGGGGTCTAATTTCGGCAATGAATCAAAGATTTCAAAGGACATAACGAAAGAGGCACTCCCTATAGCAGGACTCCAAGAACTTGAGGAGATCAACCACCGCATCCAAGTAGAGAATGTTGAGCTAAGGAGGCTTCTACAGGAGGCAAGGGAAGAAAAACAATTATTACTCTGTTAGTTGCAAGCCAAGGATGAGGCCTTGGAAAAGCTGCAACATCGATATCTAGAGGTAAAAAGAGATTCTCTGATTTCATATGATTTTCATGATGATGAATTCATTGCTTTTGAAAACATACTACAGGGATTGGATCCAATCTATTGAAGAATATGGGGTATCAGCGAAAGGGCCTTGGCATCAAAGGTGAGGGAATCATAAACCCCATCAAAGTTGAGGAATTGTCATGCTGTGCAGGATTCAGATACACCAGAAAGGGAATGGGAAAAAGCTCTAATACAGCTAGTAACCAGCCAATGAAAGACGATGAAACTCCTTCCTCACAGTCCAGCGATAGTGAGGTCTCCATGAACACTTATCGGAGGAACACCAAGGGAAATCCCCCCAAGGCAGCCCCAAAAGTTTGGAGGAAAAAGGATCGTGGTAGTCATTGCAACAAAAAGGGACACCAGCAAACCACGTGTCTAATGCTCCATGCTCTGGAAACATCGCTAGAGGAGCCAAAAGGTGAACATGTTCAACAAATGAATCCACCCCATTCACGGTGGTCTACTTTATTAAGTTGGTTTTTCTAGAGGTAGTAGCTTGTTATGGCCACCATTGTAAATCATATGTTGTAAGTAAATGTAAAAGTGATGGTGTCTTTCCCATCACTTCAAAATGCAACGATGATATTTTGGCCTTTCCTTATTAGTAGTTGAGGTATTGATTACTTTTTATGTAATCCTTGGCCGAGGAGTGTATGTTATAAACTCTTGGCAAGGAAGGGTTGTTAAGTCATGTGTGGTGTGCATGATTGCAAAATATGTACCAATTTCACATGCAGGTGATTAAAAGTGTGGATTGAAGAGGACACACAGTGTGCTAAGTGTGAATAATTTTAGGGTCCAAAATCTCCTCAGTGGAGAGGATTGATCCAGGTGGCTCCAGACTCATGCAAAAGTCTGAGAGGACTCACAAAGGGTCAAAAATAAAAGTGTTTGGATTTTGATCGAACTAGGTTCATGTTGAAGATCTCGTTGTCATGATCACGGTGGTGCGAATGGTTCATAAAACTGAGTTTGTATGCAAAAATTAGGAGCAGTCAAAGTTCAAGGTTGACTTGGGTGACTAGGCAGGCTTAAGGAGGTAGCAATTTAGACAAAATCTAGCCACCAGATTCTGGCAAACCTGGGCAAAATTCCAGGAAAATTTGTGGCCTGCTTAAATTGACTCCTTTGGTCAATTTTCCGAATTTACAAAAATGCCAAATGATTTTGTTAACATAAAAATAAACAAAATATATATTTTAAAATGGTGGCGGGCCATGACCCCCGCCACCCCCATTGCACCCAAAACCATTGCATAACAAAAAAATTGATATTAAAAATGGGTCGATGGGCCATGACCCCCACCGACCCTCCAACCACTGAACCATGTAACAATAATATATTATATATGGTGGGGCGGGCCACCTCCGGTGAACCTGGCCCATGCCTCACCACATTGACAAGTATTGAACCGAGGGTGGCCAGGCTTGAACCTGCCCGACCAATGTGGCTGGCCCGCCTCCCTGGCACCCTCACACGCCAAACTCCAACCACCACCATTTAATGCACCCAACCGCCAGCATATCCAATGCGTTCAACAAAGGTTAAGGGATGGGCCACCCAATGCGGACCCAACACCCAAAAATATTAATGTTGTTTCAAAACCAAAACAAAATGGTGTTAAAATATGGAGGGGTTGATGTTTGACCACCTGACCTCCTCCTTATAACTTGAACCTTTAACCAATCCATCTACAACGGTACTTCTTGTTTAATCCACACACCAAAATGTATTTAAACCTTTTTTCGCAGTGCACCAAGGAGGTCAAGAGCGAGCACACACTTCTATGCAGGTGGAACCATGAGCAGTGTAGAGAGGGGGCTGAAACCATGATCTGAGCACTTTCTCGAGGGGGCAGATTTTCACTTTGTCAGTTTTCAACAAATTTTATATGGTTTCAGAATTTCTCGATGCCACGAACTCAATAGTGTTGTTTGTTTCTCCATCAGAGATCTGCAATTTTCAGGCTTCTTCAATTTTGGAGGTATAAGGTCGTCATTTTGACTTTTGATGTACTTTCATTATTTTGCCATCTAATGAAAACATGGCCTCCACACTAATTTGAGCAAGGCCCGGAGACGTAGTCCCTTGTAGACGAACTCCGATATCAATCCTGTGTCTTCTATGCGTGACTTTCTATTCTTCTCTTCCTCTTCTTTTATGCACTTGTAATGTCATGGTTAAATGCAAGCTTAATATGTAATTCTTTAATGCATCACAAGGAAAAGATTTTTCGGATCATCAGATCCTTCAACGATTTCCCACTGGCGGCACATCCACATCCAATAGCCACTTTGGAGTCTCCACACCTTTTAAGGTAGAAGTAAACTTTGACATTCCCATATTTGAGGGCCAAATAGATGCAGACGCCATAGATAAATGGTTGAATCTGTTAGAAGGATTTTTTGTTCATGATTTTTCCAACCGAGAAAAAATTACTTTTGCTCTTCTCTAAGCCAACCCCCACGTCAAGGACTGGTGGGAAACCTATTGTGAGCAGAAGGATGAAAGTAAGAACTCATTGTTTTCAGCCGCTCCCACTTGGAATTCATTCTGGGATGCCATCAAGGAGTAGTATTACCTTGTCGGGAGTTATGAGGACAAATACATAAAGTGGACCATGTTGCGGCAGGGAAGGGACCAAGATGTGCCAGATTTTACCAATGTTTTTCATACCCTGTGCACAAAGTTTGGCATCAATGATTCTGAGAAACATTTGGTACTCAAGAACCACGGCTACCTACATAGATACATCCAGGACAAGATGGAGTTCTTGGACATCTCCTCACTCGGCACGGCATACCGATACGCTGTCAAGATCGAGCAGAAGTTTAAACAGAATAAGCGAGACTTTGGATCTGTGAATCCGAGGCAAGGGAAAGGTGCCCCCAAACTGCAGAACAAAGGTCAAAGCCAAGGCAGGATGGCCCAGGACAACTTGCCAAGGCCACAAGCAAAGGACAACACTGTAAAGCCAAAGAAGGACAAGGGAAAGTGGTGTGAGTTCCATATGATCTCCACCCACAACATAAGCCAATGTTGGGCCAAGAAATCACTACTGGCCGAGCTAAAGGCTTCATAATCATATGCATGTTTTGACTCTGAGTCAGAACCTGACAAGGGGAATCATAAGGGGAAGCAAATTATTGATGTGGATCCCAATGCCACTATCGCCACCACAAAGATCCAAAAGGAGGAACCCGAAGATCCAGATGAGGAGGAGCGTCTCTTCCACTCCCAAATGTGGGTGAAGGGTTCCCCACTATAGTTCATTGTCGATGGTGGGAGCCAAAAGAACCTCATTGCAGTAGAGGTTGTGAATCGAGTGGGCTTGCCGACCATAGCACACCCACAATAGTACACCATCGGGTGGCTTTGCCAAGGACAAGATCTACATGTGAGCCAATAATGTCACCTTCCATACAACATCAAGCCCTTCACGAATGAGGCAGTATGTGACATTTCTCCCCTTGATGTTTGTGATGTATTATTAGGCTAACCACACTTGTGGAAGCGACATGTTGTGCATGAGCCAAGGCCTCACTATGTTATTGTTACATTAGGAAATAAGTTGTACAATATACCAGAGATAGCCCCACCTACTGCCATCTCTCTGGTTACTATAAATCAATGCACTAAACTAATTTCAAAAACCGGGAAATTTGTTTTCCTCATGATATGCCCTCAAGGAAAGAAGAAGACAATGGCCCCGACCTCTAGACAAGTCCCCTCCACACAACGACAATAGATGGACAAGGTCATGGAGTACGAGGACATCTTCTCCTCCCCTGCAGGGGTGCCTCTGCACTGTCAGGTCAAGCACTCTATCGATCTAACCCCAGGTGTGTCATTACCCAATGGACCAATCTATCGATGCTTCGTTCTGGAGAACGATCAAATCAAGAGGCAAATTCAAGATTTGTTACAGAAAGGTCACATTTGGCCAAGTTCATCACCCTGTGGGAACCCAATCGTGTTGGTACAGAAGAAGGATGGGACTTGGAGACTTTGTGTTGACTATCGGGCATTGAACAAGATCATTGTCTGGAATAGGTAACCGATCCCACAGATTAATGACCTTCTGGACCAACTCACGGGAGAAAAATATTTTAGCAAGATAGACTTGAAGTCCAGATATCACCAGCCTCCAAGTACCAATCGAACCCTCTGATGTGTGGAAGACTGCCTTCAAATCCAAGAAGGGCCTTTTTGAATGGTTGGTTATGCCTTTTGGGTTAACGAATGCTCCTGAAACCTTCATGAGTCTCATGGATGACATCTTACGACCATTCTCCAACTCATTGGAGTGGTATACTTGGATGACATCTTGATCTTCAACCAGAGTTGGGAAGAGCACCTCCACCACATCCGACAGGTTCTCCAAACACTGCGGCAACACAAGTTGTGTGCCAATTTGGAGAAATGTACTTTTGGCATGACTCGGGTTCATTATCTAGGATACATTATTGACTAATGGGTGGTGCAGGTGGATCTAGCCAAGATCCAAGTCATTCAGGATTGGCTAGCCCCAACCACTCTCACAAAGCTCCGCATCTTTTTGGGTCTTCCCAATTTCTACCGCAGGTTCGTGTTGGGGTTCTCTCATATCACTTTCCCCTTGAGTCAAGTCACCAAAGGAGGAGCGAAAGAAAAATTCTTTTGGTTTGAATCTCAACAAAAGGAATTCACAAAGTTGGAATATTGTCTTTGCTCTGCACGAGTGCTCACATTACCAAACTTGCAACAACCATTTGAGATTGAGATAGATGCCTCTGAATATGCTATTGGGGCAGTCCTTACTCAACAGGGGCATCCAGTGGCATATCACAGTGAGACACTTTCAGACACGGTCTGGAAGTATCCCACTTATGATAAAGAGATGTATTCCATTGTGCAGGCCTACTAACAATGGAAGAATTACATTTTGGGGAAGGAAACAGTCATCCACACAGACCACCGACCTCTGCAATTCATACAGATGCAAGAGAAGTTGCAAAATGATCGCCATCAAAAGTGTTCCACATACCTGCAATAGTTCCATTTGAATATCAAGTACAATAAGGGTAGCACAAATAATGTTGCAGACAGCCTCAACCGACCACCAATCATGGCGTTAACTACCATGCTCAAATCTTGTGGGCATGAGACTTCTGATTGGCCACTTCTCTACAAAAGTGGCCCAGAAGTTAGCCACACATACCATATGCTCTTGGGGGGTCAGCAAGTTCCATTTTTTCACCTCCAGGATGCGTTGTTATGCCATATGCGACACCTTTATGTCCCTTCAAGCGAGTGTACAAAGATGATTTGGGAAGCGCACTACAGTCAAGCTGTTGGGCATTTTAGACTCAAGAAAATAGTGGCAACACTGCATAAGTATTTCTATTGGCAAAATATTCAACAGGATGTCAGGAAATACATTAGATCTTGCACTGCCTGCGGCATCGACAAACGACCATCAAGAAGCAAGGTCTATATACTTCTTTGCCTACTCCTAGTTGACCTTGGGAATCCATCTCCATGGATTACATGTCAGGCCTTCCTTCTATTAATCATAGCAACAACTATGTTTTTTTGGTCGTCGACAAATTCTCGAAGATGGCCATCATGGCGGCCTGTAAGAAGAATATCACAACAAAAGCCATTGTTAAACTCTTCTTTGAATGAGTGTGGGTACACTTTGGGATCCCACAGTCTATCATCTCAGATCGGGAGAGCAGATTCCTTAGTACATTTTTGTCCAATCTCTGGTCGATGCTGGACACCAAGCTCACTAAGTCCACAGCTTTCCATCCCCAAACTGATGGCCAGATAGAGGTCGTCAACAGGATGATCGTACACATTCTATGCATGTACAACTCAAAGCATCCATGCACATGGGATGAGAGCCTCCCCTATGTCCAACATAGCTACAATCGGGCTCTCCAACGGCTCGAATGGCCACAACCCTTTTCAAGTGGGCTTGGGATTCCAGCCACTATGTTCCATTGATGTGGCCATACCAGTTGCAGCGGCTTAGGGAGATTCGGCTCATGTCCAGTCTGAAGCCGACAAGGAAAATAGATTCATTGAGCATATTCAACACATCTATCAATAGTTCCATGACATATTGGGCAAAACCAATGCCAAGTACAAGCAGCGACATGATCAGCATCAGGTGGCAGACAAGTTCTAGGTGGGTGACAAAGTTTGGCTACATTTGTAGAAGGAGCACCTCACTGGGCCCCATCGCAAGATTTACCCGCTCCGATATGGTCCATACACCATCACCAAGGTTGTGGGAGATACTGTTTTTGAGCTCAGCATTCCCCCATTCCTTGGCCTGCACCCAGTGTTTAATGTGGATCACCTTCTGCCATCCTTTCCACCATTACTAGACACATATAACATTGGAGAACAACTCACACCAACAGAGTTAAATCCAGATTGCATGGAACAAGTTGCAATTGATCGGATCAGGGACACACAAATCAAGCACACTCACCAGCAAAAGATCCAACTGTATCGAGTTGTCAAAGAATGCCAACTCCTTCACGAGGGCAAGTGGCTCACCAGGGACCAAGTTCAGTAGAAGTTTCCTCATCTCATGGAGGAACTCAACGCAATGGTGACAATTGCTTCATGGGGGGGGGGGGGGGGTGGGGGAATGATCTAGGTGGATATTGGTGGCCACCCGCCAATTCCACTTGGACCCCCACCATTGTTTCTTTCAGTTTTTCAGTTTCCTTAATTGTAGCATAGTTTACTATTTTTAGCATTTTTTCAGGTCCTAAACTTCTGGAGTTGTTTTGAGGCCCTAAACGACATTTTTTTGGCAATCTACTGCCAACGATTTTCCAATATAAATCATCTTTTTCATCGTATTCCTTGAAGATATCTTTCCAATGGGGTGTCTTGCGCGTCAAATGGAGATAATATGACTAAGTCACAACCCTGGGAAGTTGGTTGTCCAACTAACACCAAGCAGGGAGGATATCCTAGCATTCTAGATGATTTAGTTGGAAGCTCCCTCCAACCTATCTTGATCTTTAAGCCCAACGGTGGTCATCTCTACAAAATACTTGACCTTGGAAGGAAATCTCTTTCTTTCACCTGCTCAGTTGCAGGTTCTTATATTCTCACTCCTTCATGGAGTAAGAAAATCCTGCTTGCTGCTACTGTCAACTACAAGTGGAAATTTGGAATTATGAAGATAAAAACCCTCTAATATAAACTCCTTCTATGTGTGCACTTTCTCCTCGACCCAACATTGAATTTTCTCTAGCAATTTGTTGCAAAACCTCTGTGCCCAGATCAAGAGTTTGCTCTGCAAAAATACAAAGTTGCTCACCTTTGCCTGCACTAAACTCATGGCTTTTTAGTTTGTAGTTGCATAATCCTTGTGGATATTAAGGGAAATCTTGTGAGACTTTCACGATTGTACTGAGCTAACTCACACGGTCCTCCAAAAAATTCATACTGCAACTCAAATTTGTCCTTCTTCGCTTAGCCTCTAATCCGTCAGCTATGTTCTGATTCCATGTGAAAATTTCCTTGAAATGCAGAAACTGGAATTAATTCTCCTAACGGATTAGCAATTCATTAATTTTTTTATTGATATCAAATTAATCGTTGCAATTTCTTCACCAAATAAAATAAACGATGCAGAAAATAAATACAGGAAACTAATAAATATGCTAGAACACACACATAAAAAAATGACAATTATTTTTGGACAATTTTCCTCGGAAAAACCCAATGCATGAAAACCAATGTAGCAACGGAGTGTTTATTTTACTATGAAGCAGTGAAGATCTAAGTATAGTTGGATGCCCAAAACTAGCAATCCACTACAAGAGAAATACTAGCAAAATTTCGGTTACAAGCTCCCTTTGAAAAATTCATCGTCTAACCCCTACACAGGGCTTTTTACACCCTCGCGGATGATATTTTTTGTTCTTGCATGATTCGTGCGACTGTACTGGGAAAATCCATGTGATCCTTGTGATTGTACTGGGAAAACTTGTGCGACCTTAATCTGCAACTTTCTCGGAATAATTTGTTCACACCTTGCTATTGTATCAGGTGATCATGTGCGACCTTCTCTTCTGTGTCTTATAGAACTGGAAAATTTCCTCTACATTCATTGTCTCTTCCCCTCTGACACTTCCTACTCAATCTCTAACTCAATAATTCTCCTGCTAAATCACCTGCACTGTGTAAATGAATCTAGGGCAAATGAATTTAATGGATTCTTCTAGTCATGATAACTATTTGTGAGGTGTTTTTAATATTCTTATGAGCACAATATTTAATATTAGAGTGTGTCTTCTTAGTTCATCAAATATATACCAAAACAAAGAGACAAGAACACAATATGTTAGCGTTAAGCCAGGGCCAAAACCTCTCCCTCTTCGAGAGGAAAACCTGCACAAAATTATTTTTATAGAGTTTCCAATTGACGAATACCAAGACCATGACCCTTGACCTATTAGGCCACTCCAAGACCAAGACACCAATCCTCTTCTTCATCATTGTTGAGATCATCATCACTGCTACTACACCGAAGTCATCATTATTTGCACTACTGAGATCATTGCACCTTGCTTCACCTTCACCTTTACATTATGCTGAGATCATGACTATGTATAGTATGTCGAGAGTGTATTATTATGGGATCACTTAGATCCTCATCATCACAATTAGCCTGAGATGGTGACTGATTTTTTCTCCTTTCGCCGAGATCATCAAAGGAATGTTGAGACTGTCTAGTATGCTGAGACAGTGATTGTGTTCTCTCCATATCTAAAGTATTCTTCATCACAGATATACCACGACTGTGGTACCCATCTGAAAATAGATATGATGATCTGAAACATTGAACTATTGTACCCATCTGATGTTTTCTTGGCTTGTGGACAAACCTCTGAAATTATTCCTGTAACTATCCTCATGTACTTCCTATACCATATGAAAATCTCAGGGATTCTGACTTCTATACCCCGTTGTACCATCTGAAATTACATAGGAATCTGAGTTCCTGTATCCCTATTTTGCGCAAACCCTAGCTGGATATATATAGTGGTTTTGTCTCCATAATAAGCCGACTTGTATTTTTGAATAGGTGTGTCTCCATAGGTGAGCAGACATGACTGTATTTAATTTGTTTTGTTGGACAACATGATGAAGAGGATTATGCTTGTCATTTGGAGGGCTATATAGACTCATATATATTTTTCTCATGCTCAAGAAGATATTCTTAATACATGACATTGACTCTTTGACTTATTAATAAATCCTAAGGCTCTCAATGGGAGCCACTAATAAATAAACCTCTTGCTCATGAAACCCATGCAGCAAGGCATACAAAAATAATTTTGTTCTCTTTATTACATTATTTACATCAGTGATAATTGCACGTCATTATGAATACCGAACCTAATTACACTTTCTTCGACACTCCCTCTTAAATAGGGAGGTATTCATAGTTATACTTGGTCATTCTCAATCTGAAGAATTTCTCATAGGAAGAATTGGATCAGTAATCCCATCTATATAGCATCATATCAGCGAGCATTGTCATAGTGCAAGGCCTTGACTAACAACTACATCTCTCCACGAGACCATGAGTTACAATGTTAACAAGACCAATGACCATAGACACCTTCATGATTTTCTCTCAAGGTACATACCCACCTGGGTGTTCACTGAGTATGGCCTTCTACGACTATTCTTATCTTGGGTTCCCAACCCTCAAAGAATATTAGTCCTCTTGCCTACTCTTATCTTGGATGCCCTACACATCCTCAAAGAGCATCGCATGCCACATGATTACCCAATCTTCCATTCTTTCTTCCAATTGAAGACAAGAATGTTTTGTCTATCTCTTCCTCTCAATTAGGGAGGATACAGCCATCATGTGTCTACATTTCTCTTCATGGTCTTCACTAAGACTTATGGTTGTTAGTATTGGTCTAGTGCATGACATATGAAATAGAAAAACATAATTGTCACTTCTTTTTAATGAGGGGTGACCCAATCCAAGCTCCCTCTTAATCAGGGACTTGTCTTTTCATCAGCAGCTTCTTCTTCGTGGGTCCTTCAGCTGCTTGATCAACTTCTTTCCTTGATTTCATGAAATTTAGTTGAGCTTCTTCCTTGCAAGGCATCAACCATCTATCATTTTCCTTCTTGGTTCATCATGTCATTCGTTTATTCATGGAAAGTGGCCTTCTTCAAATATGGAACCTTCATCATAGGATATTTCTTCCTCATCATGTTTCTTTCAAGAGTTTCCATCCACCACATGAATACTAGTTGTAATTGTACTTTCAATTCTTTTTCCAGTATCCCTACATGAACTCATCTAGATATTGTTCAAGAAATCATAACATTAAATCAAATTGTACCTTTCGAGATGGCTCTTCATCATGACATCTTCCTGTAGGTATCAGCATCATGCATACATGTTGACACATCTCCCAAATATATCCATTGTCAAGGGTCTTCATCTTTTCAAAATTTCATCAAAGCCTTCATATCTTTTCCAAGACAATTCCTAGTCAAGTCTTCTTGGTCCTTTGGATGTTTATTGCCTTCATCATGGTTTCATATCTCACGATCTCTTCCTTCCTCACACATTCCATTCCCAGGAGCTTTAAATTAGATTTTCTTAATTGTAGTCAACCACCTTATACTTGATATGAGGACATATTGTTTTGATTTCATCTTAGTGTGACTTTATGCCTTCTTGCATCCTTTCAGAGGAGGAGCTCCCTTTCCATTAATCATGCTTCTCAAGATAGAAGTAATGATCCATGTTACCTGCAACCATATGACATGACATTACAATATTAAACACAAGCATACATACCTCATTTTACCTTTAGGTCATCTAAGCTTCTTTCAACAACTTCCTTGATTGAAAAGATCTTCAATCCCTTGATCTGCTTCATGTCATCACACCATCATCCCATGAATTCCATAAGTCCGATGAAACACTTGCTTCTTCTCTAAATTAGTGAACCCTCCGATGAGGAATCCATCAGAGAACCTTGAGGATATTGCATATCCCCCTCTAGCAGATGTTTCATTTTGTCTTGATGTATGATGAGCCTTGTCCTGGATAACATCTTTCTTTCCTTCAATGTTCAATGATATTCCCAAGATTTATATCCTTCATGTTTGACTACCATTGATTTTGTCCTTCATGATTCCCATGGTGATGTCACAGGCTCTTGTTTCTAATTCTTCCATGATGCCACGATACATCTTATTATCATGGGAATATCTATAATAGAAGCTTATGATAGGACCCTTTTGTGAGGGATACCATCTCAATCATGGTAGATATTTGTTATTCCCTCTTTTTCTTGGGCCTTTTCAGCTTCCCCCATCTTTCAAGTGATATGAGATTTATTTTCATAATATTTCCATAGCATTGTTTGTCTTTGTTTGAGGACCAAAATTCATTTTCCTTTCTACAAATGTTTGAGTTCTCTGACCTTCAACACTTTTACCTTCAACTTGTCTTTTCCTATCTAGCATAGAGACCACAAGTTGAATGAGGTAACTTCCTTTCTATGGACATTTGTTACCTTGTTTATCAATTCGTATATCAACGATGATCTTATTCTTATCATCTTTCCCGGATCTCTCAATTGAGATCTCATGAAGATATTCCTTTATTCTTTGATACCTTCAATCAAGTCTAAGTGATATGACCTTCTTAACTTCATTTCAGAGTGTATATATTCTAGAATTTCATATATCTCCTTTATGTCTCCTTGCTTGCTACATAGGGATGAGAGGACTTCTAGAGTTCCCTCCCATGAATTCAAAGGAGACATGTTCATTGACTTCTATCATCTATGAGGATTGTGGCAATCCTCCTTATTCCATGCAAGGACCTTTGATGACCCATCCAACCTATAGATCTCCTTGTAATTATGAAGTCATTTTACCAATTTGATTAATGAAAAATATTTACTTGACACGTGAAGATAAAATCTTCACCTTGATCATGTTGAAAGTTGTTGAAGCATATGCATTGATGCTTCCTCTGGATAAGATCCTTATTGTAATGATAGGAAGCTTGTCTTAAAGTTACTATGACTTATACATCTGATCCTTGTGATTTGAGATGGAACTGTATTGTTATCACACAACTGAACCTTGTAGTATGCAGCATCGTGTAGACTCATAGAGAATTAGGGTTACTTGCTACGATCACCTTACAATACCTATTTCGGAGTGCTTATAGATGATCTGCTTCAATATGCCATCGAGTGTGCGTCATGATTATGTGTTGTCAAGACTTTGTTATTTATAGAGAAGGATTCAATCTAAGATAATGACTATCACTGGTATGATGTAGACCAAAATAGTGGGAGGCACCAAAATTGTTTCCATGTACCCTAAGATCTAAACACTTCATCTTTTGATTGATATTACTTGATCCTGTCACTGAGACTGTGGGTAGTACTGCATTTTCTTCTTTGACTGTGATCCGAGATCCAAATTTGTAGGCTGTAGGACTTAAATTGTATTGTTGTTATATATTGTCTCCTTTATTATATAAACAAAAACCCTTTCTGTTGTAGACTGTTGTTGAAGCCTGATCCTTCAATTTTTCCAAAGCCCTTCAACTTTCTTTGATGCCCTTCTTGAAGTTGATCCTTGAATGTCTCTTTTTGTTGCCCTTCCTTTGACTTCAGCACCTTAGCTCTGATACCATCTTGAAGAATCTAGGGAAAATGAATTTAATGAGATTCTTCTAGTCATGATAACAATTTGTGAGGTGTTTTTAATATTCTTATTATCACAATATTTATTATTACAGTGTGTTTTTTTAGTTCATCAAATAGCTACCAAAACAAAGAGGCAAGAACACAAGATGTTGGCTTTCGGCCAAGGCCAAAACCTCTCCCCTCTTAGAGAGGAAAACCTGCACAAAATTCTTTTTATAGATATTCCAATTGATGAATACCAAGACCATGACCCTTGACCTATTTTGCCACTCCCAGACCAAGACACCAATCCTCTTCTTCATCATTGCTAAGATCATCATCGCTGTTATTGAATTCATCATTGCTGCTACACCGAAGTCATCATTATTTGCACTACTGAGATCATTTCACCTTCACCTTTACATTATGTCGATATCATGACTGTGTAGTATGTCGAGATTGTATTATTGTGGGATCACTTAGATCCTCATCATTACAACTAGGCCGAGACAGTGACTAGGTTTTTCTCCTTTCACTGAGATCATCAAAGGAATGTTGAGAATATCTAGTATGCTAAGACAATGATTGTGTTCTCTCCATATCTGAAGTCTTCTTCATCATAGATATGCCAAGGCTGTGGTACTCATACAAAAACATAGATTCTTATCCGAAACATTGAACTATTGTACCCATCCAAAGTTTTCTGGGCTTGTGCAAAGACCTTTGAAATTCTTCCTATAAGTATCCTCCTATACTCCCTGTACCCATTCGAAAATATCAAGAATTTTGAGTTATGTACCCCACTATACCATCCAAAATTACAGAGGAATCTGAGTTCATGCATCCTTGTTTTGCATAGACCCTAGCTGGGTATATATAGTGGTTTCGTCTCCATAATAAGCCGACTTGTATTGCTGAATAGGTGTGTCTCCATAGGTGAGCTGACATGATTGTATTTAATTCGTTTTGTTAGACAACATGATGAAGAGGATTGTGCTAGTCATTTGTAGGACTATATATACTCATATATATTTTTATCATGCTCAAGAAGAGCTTCTTAATACATGACATTGACTCTTTGACTCATCAATAAATCCTAAGGCTCTCAATGGGAGCCATTAATAAACAAACCTCTTCTTCATGAAATCCATGTAGCAAGGCATACAAAAATAATTTTATTCTCTTTATTACATTATTTACATCAGTCATAATAACATGTCATTATGAATACCAAACCTAGTTACACTTTCTTTGACACATTGGAGAATTGAATTGTCTATATCACTAAGTATATGCATGTGTGCGTTCTCCATCTACCCATTGACCTCTTCTTATAATCTCGAGTTGAGACTTAAACAATCGTGGTTAAAAATTAATCGATGGTTGAGATCATCTCTAAGTCGATTCGTGTGATTTTCTAGAGGATTCTCATCTTTATCAATTAATTACTATTAATTAACAACTTTTCCTAAGACTTATGAAAAAATCAAATGATGGTCAATTAATTTAATTGAGCTATCTCTAGGTGGAATTTCCAAATACAATTTATGGGTTTTGGAGAACTTGTGCGTTTTAACCTCTCCACAAAGTTTCGAGACTAGAACACCATCTGATGCTACAAAAACTAACATTTTGAAGTGATAAACCTTGTCCAAATATCTGCAATTTTGAAGGAGGATTCGTTAGTCACATTAATATTTAATTGTTGTGGCCTAATTTTATCAAGTTGATCTACTAAGTGTATAAGTTGTATATCTAAGTAAGAAGTGTTTGAGATATTGTCTACTACTCTTTTAGAAGTACTGAAATTTTTCCACAACCTATGAAGAAACAACTATAGCATTGACCTAAATTTTTAAACATCTACGGTGGCCCTTTTGAGCATATATATATATAATATATATATATATATATATTATAATATAATATATATATATATTATATATATATATATATAATATATATTATATATATATATATATATATATATATATATAATATAATATATATATATATATATATATATATATATATATATATATATATTATATATATAATATTTATATATATTATATATATAATATATATATATATATATATATATTACATATATATATATTATTGGAGCTGGCCTTCACACTTGTGGATTGTGCTTTGAAGCCTTGAAGTAGCATGATATCATTTCAAATTGTTGACCTAAAATATAAGGAGTAGCCTAATACATGTATGATTTATAGAGTTGAATCATGTTTCTTATGTCTTAGATCTTGATGATTAGAGCCATGGTATACATAGTTGTCCTTGTCATGATCTATCATGTGTATTAATTACATAAGTGAAAAAGGATCTATTCAACCTACAGTGGCATTTGTTTGCAGTAGTCTAGTAGCCTTGTAACAAAGGTTAATAAAAGACAAGGTACAGTATAATATACAGTCAGTAGTAATTGAAAACATGTGATTATTAAATAAAGGTTTTCATTATGGTTTGTGTTGAAATTTAAATTTGCAAACTGCTTGCATTAGCCTAGAAGTTACATAATTATGGAGCATTTAGATTGTGTCATCATTGTCACAGTGAGGGATTCATCATCATATCTTTTGAAGCAAATAGGTTTTTTGATTTGGAAATATGTTTTCTTGAAATTGGCATATGCATCATTGTTACTATTTTGCGACGGTGTGGTTTATAAGTTTCTGTCGCAGCACTATGGTTCATGTTTTAATCTTAAGTCATTTGAAGAAAGTTTGTCTAAGGGTTTCATCATTTTGCAATGAAGGTTTTAATATTGGGATTTCTTTGGTATATATTTTGTAGTTTTCTATTCATAGTATGTGGGTCATCGTCCCTGGTACGAGAGCCCACAGTATCTTGTAAATGGGTCATTGTCCCTAGTACGAGAGCCCACAATAACTAGTCTAGTCTATTATCACTTTCAAGGTCATTGGGTGGTGCTAGGTAGGTGGTTGAAGTCATCTTCAGGTTGGAACCTAAAATCACTTTAGGGTGGTAGGGTGGTGTCAGGGCAAGTTGGAGCTTACGAGGGCGTTGGAGCATCCTTTCAGTGACAGCTAATAAAACCAAGATGTTGGAGTTTCCTTCCAGTTGGAGATGGAAAATTAAATTATTTTCTAGATTATTAGTGATTTAGGGCTTCCTTTTCAGTTGGGTATGAAGCATTTTATGTACTCACAAAATTATTAGAAAAATGTTTGGTGGTTTTTCTCCCGAAAGGGTTTCCACCTAAAATTTTGGGTGAACTATTTTATTGATGTGTTGATGTTTTATATGTTGTTTATGCTTTGAAAATATTAATAAGTTACTAATTGATAAGAAATATTGATTCATCCCCCTTTCAGTGTTTCCAACAATTGGTATCAGAGCAAGCTTGTTCACTAGTAGTTTAACAACTAGAAGGATATCATGGGGTGGAATAAGTTAGGAATTCATGTACTTAATAGGAATAACTATGAATTTTGTAATGGAAGGATGAAGGAATATATTCAATCACAAGTATTTGAAGTTTGGAATGTTGTGTTGACTGAATACCAAGAACCTTTGACTAGCCCTTCCGATGATGACATTTGAAAGCTTTACGAAAGCAATGGTAAAGATAAAAATGCCCTCCTGAATGGTTTGTCAGACTCTGTATATGTAAAAGTGATGCACTGCAAATCAGCGAAAGAAATTTGGGACAAGCTTAAAAATATATATGGAGACAAGAAGGTAAAGGAGGCCAAGCTCGAGACCTACCGAGGTCAATTTGAGCAGTTTAAAATGAACGAAGAGGAAAACATTACAACTTACTTTCTTTGTGTTGATGAAATAGTGAATGCCATAGAAGGACTAGGAGAACCAATGGATATCAAAGTAGTTTTCTGAAAGGTACTACAATCACTTCTAATGAGGTTCAATGATAAAGCCTTTGTGCTAGAAGAAAGAGATGAATTAGAAAAGCTCAACATGGACTAATTGCATGGAATAATTACAACTTACGAAATGAGAAAAGAACAAGAAATTCCATCTAACATATAAGAATCCTTCACAACATCCAAGAAGACCAGGAGAAACAAACAGGAATCAAGGCCAAGCTATAGTAGTTGTGATGATGAATACTCATATGAAGAAGTTTCAAACTTTTTTAGAAAATTGAAATGAAGAACAAGTAAATTCAAGGGTAAGCTTCCCTTAATATGTTTCAATTATGGTGAGATTGGTCATTTTGTTGCTAAGTGTCCTCATAAGAACTATGACAAATAAGAATCACCTAGGAAAGGAAATAAAAATCAAAGAAGATCCATCAAGCAAGGTAAAACGAAGGGCTTTAAGAAAAGCTCTTACCCTAAAGAAGACAACTTCTCATTTGATGAAGGAAGCGAGAGTGATGAAGAAAATGACACAAGAAGAGTGTTATTCATGGGTAGGGACAATAAGAAGGAAGCTCCTGAAGAGGAAGGATATGGCGAAGAGATGGACAAAGTCAAATTTCAAAACCAAATGGTTAGAGTTATAAAGAATCTCAAGGTTGAAAACAGAAACATCAAAACGCTGTAAGTTGAAATGAAAGAAGCGAGAGAACATGCCAAAAGTTTTAATAATAAGACTGAAGCATCAAAAGAGATCATCATCAACCTTAAAGTGCAGTTGAAATAATCTAGAAAAAATGAAGACTCTCTCAGAAGGGAACTTGAAAAAGGCAACGAAGCAAGGGAAGATTTAGAAGGCGAGATAGTCTCTCTACGAAAGGAAGCACAAGGAATAAATGTCCAACAAAACTTTGCAAATAAATCCAAAGCATTGGATGAGCTCGTCAATAGTTAAAGGCCATACAATGACAAGACAGGTTCGGACCATAGGCAGACATTTTTAAAATGCTCAAGTTCGTCAATGACAAAAATAGGGAGATGAACAAAAAAACTATGCAAAAATTATGAAAGGGCATATCAAGAAGGAAGAGGCTTCCCAACAAAATTGAAGGTTCAAGAGACAAAAAATTAGCAAGAAGGCTCTTGGAGAAGGACAATACCATGAATAAGGTCTCCCCCTCTCAGGTATCAAACCATATTTCTTGGTGTCTGATATTCTTGTGTAAATTTTGGACATAAAATTGTGAAATAACATGCTTATGATAGGAATAGAATCAAATTTATGCATGATTATAGAAAAAAATCTCAAGCGGATTACAGGAAAAATTATAATAGATTTTGTTGCTTAAGCAATGAAGTGGAATGCCATAAACACAACAAATTTGAACATTTGGCTAAAGATTGCAAGTTAACCACTTCTCTAAGGGAATCACAACAAAATCAAAATGCTCCTCCAAATATTTGGAAGAAGACAATTGAGAACTGCCCACTTGCCCTAAAATCTCAAAGAAGAAGAATTTGTGGTATGTTAATAATGTCTTCTCAACGCATAATACTAGATATTGAAACAAATTCATATCTTTAAAAGAAGGAAAGGATGGAATAGTATCTTTTTGGAATGACGGATCTGTAAACGTTATAGGAACAGGTACAGTCAATCTCAGAGGCAAAGATGATACAACTAAGGATGGGCTACTCATAGAAAACATGAATCACATTATGTTGAATGTAATTCAAATGTGCGATAAAGGGCATATGTTTCTCTTTTATTCAAATAAATGTGAAATAAGGAGAGAGAAATCTGGCAAGTTGGTGGCAACTAAAACTAGGACCCCAAATGACATATACACTTTGGACAAGGCTATTAAAAAAGGTTGTTTCTTGGCAAAAGAAGATAAAAATTGGCTCAGGCATAGACAGATGGGACACACAAACTTTGAAAATGTTGTCAGAATCAGTAAAAAGGAAGCAGTATGATAAATGCCACAAATTTCAAAACCAATAAGCACCTTTGTAAACATTACAGGCATGGGAAACAAACAAGAGTTGAATTCAAGACCAAGGAACACTCCACATCAAAGCCATTAGAGTTGATACACACTAATCTATGTGGACCAATGAAGACCAAGGGACTAAATGCTGAACAATACTTCATGTTGATGATTGATGATTATACCAGGATGAAAACAGTCAGTTTCCTGAAGAAGAAAAATTTTTGAAGCATTTGAATGTTTCAAAATCTACAAGGAAATGGTTGAAAATGAAATTGATTTGAAAATAAAATGTTTAAGATCAGATAATTGAGGAGAGTTCACATCCAAATAATTTTAGCACTTTTTTAGGAACATGGCATTAAAAGGAAATTTTCAGCAGCAAGGACACCTCAACAAATGGGGTCATTGAAAGGAAAAATAGAACTATGAAATAGATGTCCATATCGATGTTGAATGATTCAAAATTGGATAACAAATTTTGGGTTCAGGTTGTAGATACAATAGTATACATTTTGAATAGAGGATTTCTTAGAAAAAATTGTGATAAGACTTTCTACGAACTATGAAGGGAATACCATCAAATGTCAAATACTTCAAAATATTTGGAAGAAAATGATACATTAAAAGGGAAAACCAGAAGACAGGAAAATTTGACTCTTAGGTAGATGAAGGCATTTTTGTTGGATACTCACACAAAAGTAAAGCATACAGGTGTTATAATTGGAGACTCAACTAAATAGTCAAACACGTCAAGATTTGAACAAGGAAGCTCATCCTCAAGTGAACGAGAGAAAAAGGAAGCATAACTAATCGAAGAGGAAGCCCCATAGGAAGAACAAACAAATGAAGAAATGAATGTTAGCTAAGAGGAGACATGAAATAATCAGCGGGAACCTTCCAAGGATCCCAAGAAATGGTATCAAAAGAACCATCCTTCAGACCAGACCATTGGAGATATTAATTAAGGCATATGAACCAGAATAAATTAACATATGTGCATGCCAAAGCAAGCACATATTTCACTCTTAGCCACACATTATCCTAACAACTTTGAAGAAGAAAGTCATGATGAACATTGGATAGTAGCAATTAATGAAGAATTGGATCAGAGTGAAAAGAATGACACATGGGAATTGGTTCCACAACCAAAGAATAAAAATGTAATTGATATAAAATGGGTCTTCAAAAACAAGTTGAATAAGGATGGACAGATCATCATAAACAAGGCAAGATTAGTCTGAAAAGGGTATGAACAGGTTGAAGGAATAGATTTCGAAGAGACATTTGCACCTGTCACCAGGATGGCATCATCGGGATGTTCTTGGCCTATTCATGTTCAATAAAAATCAAGGTATATTAGATGGATGTAAAATCAACCTCTCTAAATGGAGAATTAGAAGAAGAGGTCTACATAGAACAACCTAAAGGATTTTTTCTTACGGAGAAGAAATATTATGTTTGCAAGTTGAAGAAGGAATTATATGGTCTCAAACAAGCTCCTAGAGCTTGGTATGCCCATCTTGACAGGTACTTGCAGAAACAAGGGTTTAAAAGAGGAAATGTCAATAACAACCTTTATGTAAATATTGAACATGACAGTTTGACCATCATTTAGTATATGTGGATGACATCATCTTTGGCAGTGATGATGATTATTTAAGCAAGAATTTTACATCAAATATGCAAAATGAATTTGATAGTCCATTACTTTATGACTTTAATTTCTTATTGGGACTTCAAATATCTCAGGAATACAAGGGAATATTCATCTGTCAAACAAAGTACATTAAATAAATGTTGAATAGATCTCAGATGGAAGATTGCAAACCGATCAACACTCTAATGGTGATTGGTTGCAAGATGAGCATGGATGACCTATCTAAGGATGCAGACCAAAGGATGTATAGATCAATGATTGGCAGTCTCATGTATGTGATAGCTTCAAGACCAGATATGATGTAGGAAGTTGGACAAGTGGCACATTTCAAGCAACACCAAAAGAATCTCATGTTGTTGCAACAAAGAGAATCTTTTGATATATTCAAGGAATAACATATTTTGGCCTATGGTATCCAAAATGGAATTATTTAACTATCACATCTTATACAAATGTAGATTGCGCAAGAAGCGTTGATGATCGTAAAATCACCAATGGAGAAACCTTATACTTAGGTGTTTGTCTTGTATCATGGTTGAGCAAGAAGTAGTCTTTATATTCCTTATCCATAAAAGAAGTAGAATGCATAGCAGCATTAACATGTTATACTCAAGTCCTCTGGATGAAACAAACATTGCAGGATCTTCAGGTGAAGTTTTATGAGCCCATTCTGATGTCCTATGACAACATCAGTGCCATAAGAATCTCTAAGGATCTTGTCATGCATTAAACAAAAAACATGTTCCTATCAAATATCACTTTATTCGTGAACAGTTTGTCGAGAGGAACATAAAGCGGGAATATATTGGGAGGAAAAGGAGTAACTAGTTGACATCTTCACCAAACCTTTACCATGTGAGATGTTTGAGTATCATTGACCAAAACTTGGGATTCTCCCAAGCTTACATTAAAATGATCTTTATCCAACCAAGAAGAAATGGGCAGCAGAGGTAGGTTATAGGTACATAACAACAAATAGATTATCAGGGGGAGTCACTCTTTATCATTGATGTCAAAGGGGGAGACAATGCAAGTCAAGAAGATTAGAGGTACAGAGTCAGGGGGAGTAGTGATCACAGGTTGAGTATGTGTGTTGATATCAATTCCAAAGGGGGAGATTGTTGAAATGTGCTTTTCATTGATGTAAACCCAAGTAGAACTAGGTGATTCCTCACCTTTATTGACCAAATGACATGGTGAATCATAGATTTTCAATTCTAGATCATATTTGTTGGATTCCCTTCATTAACCCAATTCTGTGGTATATTGTTGATCTAAAGATGATCTGAATTTGTCCTTGATGTCAACCCAAGTAGCACCAGGGTCTACCCTGATATTGCAAGGGAATTTTGACTTGAAAAATTACTTTATTTTGAGTCAAGTATCTTCTAGATAGATTCTACTCATCGAGATGTTTTCATTGATATATGGCACACAAAGTAATTCTTCACGGTTTGAGAGATATTCATGTTTGAAGTTAGTAACCCCAGTTAATGGGCTAAAACCCTATGGGGTTGTGGCATGGCACTCATAATTGGTTTGGGTCATTGAATAGTCAATAATTAATCATTTTTTAAGATCCTAAAATCCCTCCAACATTCTCTATAGAATCACCTCTCAACTCTATAAAAATAAATCTCATATATCCACCAAATGTAGCAATTGTGGAATTTTTTCTATAACGTCATTTCTGCGAAGACGTAGACTATGAAATGAAAACCCATTTGATTTTAAATCTTGAAGAACATCATGACTAAATTTCAAATCCTGGTTTGATATATTTTCGGAGATATGATCTGTGGAAGTTAGGGTTTTTGTAGGCTCCTGAATTTCATCTCAAAGAAGTGACCTTGGGAAAATCGTCATAACTCTCTATGAGAAGAGGATTGGAATTCTGTAAAAAGTGGTGGATGGTGCATGGACTATAGTTTTCTTTGTATCAATTTTAGAGACAAAGGAGAAAACAGTGACACGTGGCACGCTATACAAGTTCGCTCTACTGAACTAGTCCATAATTAGGTAATTGTGAGAGATTGGGCATAACTTTTCCTTGAAGAGTCCAAATCAGGTCAGACATGTGGCATTGGAAAGAAGACTCAAAGGGATACTACAAGGTAGAAGATCACATATTGGGGATCTTAAATCACAGAGATACATTGGATTAAATATCGTGCTCCTAGAAGGTGAGAAAAACTAGATCAATTGCTATCAAGGGGTGCAAAGGACCAAATTTTCTAGGGCAGCAAAGAGCAAGGTGCAACAAAATGATGAAGCAGAGGTAAGCTACAGGTAAATATCTTATGTATATGCATGTTAATTTCTTAATTGCATTAGGTTCTTTGTATTCTAATTTGTTGTTTTTGTTTAGCACTGACATATGCTCTGCAGGATGAGGTAATTTTTGCTATTATCATGTCATGGGTATTTCCTTGAATAATTTTTGCAGGTGTTATATATTCATCAAGAGAAGAATCAATGCATAATATAATGTTTTGAAGAGTGAGAAAGGGTAGCATGACAAGAGCAACAATCAAGGTGCATAACAATAGCAAGAAGTTCACCATATGAAGTCTTCAAGTGGGAAGCACTTCATACAATCATTGTAAAAGTATCATTGTGCAGAGTCATTGTAAAAGCATCATTGTAAAAGTTGTATAAGTGTCTATCTACCAAGATTTGAAGAGGCAGTGTTGGTAGGTCTAGGATCATCATTAAGTGGTTGTGTCATAGTTGGAGTTATGGTCTAGTGTGTCTTCTTCTTCTACATCATTCTATATCAATGTAAAGTGGACCATTTTCCCTGATATAGGAGTCCATTCTTCTTTTATTCTTCTATAGGGTGGCAAGGTGGTACTAGGTTGATGTATGAAGTCACCAACAGGTTCAAGACTGTGAAAAATTCAGGTGGTAGGGTGGTGCTAGGGTGAGTTGTATCTCATTGGTGGGGCACCCATTCAGTTGACTACCGAAGAATCTCGGGCGTTGGAGCATCCATCCAGTGGGAGTTGGAGAAGGATGCTTTTATAGAATTCTAGGAAGTTGTTGCTTTCCTTTCAGTTGGGGCTGAAGATTAAAGAAATTATTAGAAAAGCGTTCGGTGGTTTTTGACCCAAAGGGGGTTTTCCACCTAAAATATTTGTGCCTCCTGGGTTCTTTTATTTACTATTATTACTGCATAAACATTAATAATAATTGAAGATTAACTAATGCTCTGAAGAGATTTAAAAAGTGCTAATTCTAAGGATATTGATTCACCCCCCCCCCCCCCCTCCCCTTCTCAGTATTTTCCAACAATTAGTATCAGAGCTTGGTTCCTTCAGTAACAACTTAACCATCGAAAGTCAGTTTTTAGAGCATAGAGATGGGAAAGTCAAAGAAGCAGGTTACAAGGATTTCAAAGGAAGGTACATGTACAACAAAATCTCAAGAAAGTGAGTATTGTGTACCAACCCCTGATTTTGATGCAGATAATTACTGGATATGGGAATCTAGGATGGAAGTATCTTTGCAAGCACATGGAGTATGGAAATCAATTTTTTCTGGAGAAACATCTACCGACGAAGCTAAAAGGTACAATTCAAAGGCCATGAATGTAATTTTGAATGTTTTGCCAAATTCTGTGAAAACAAAAGTTGGTCAATGTTCAACATCTAAAGCTCTTTGAGAAAAGCTCCATAATCTCTATTCAACAAAGAAACCAGGTCAAGATGTTATTGAAAACTCGGATCCTTTTGAGTATGATGAAGAAGGATTGACCAAAGAAGAATTTTCTAAGGAGGCAATCAAGCTTATAAAAGAGCTCAAGGCTAAGAAGATATGTTCCAGTACTCTTGAAGAACAAATTCAAGGTCTTAAAATTGAAGTTGAAGAACACAAATGTATTGAAGAGTCACTTCAAAAGAAGTTGGAAGAAATCAATAATACAGCAACACAAGACCTAAAGAGAGAAGTGCAATAGAAGAAATAAGAACTCGACACAGCATTTGCAAAGATTAGCAAAAGGAATCTGATCAAAGATACATATCCATCATTGACCAAAAGCAAAAGAAATTAGAAACATCTTCAATAGAAATAAGCAAGCTCAGGATTGAAAATGAGAAGTAGAAGGAACAAATACAGGTTCTCAATAAAGAAGTAGGGAAGACCACTCTTCTCAAGCTACAGGTTGAGGAGGCAGAAAAAAGAAGGAAGATCTTGAAAAGATGGTTTCAAGAAGATCTTGCTCAAAAGAAAGAATAACTTGATGCAACTCATAATGATGTCAACAAATTCAAGGGATTGAAAAAAGAATACTTACAAGATAAGACAAATGAAGGAGTGAAAATGAAGGCAATCAAAGATGGTAAAGCTCCAGTTGATGAAGGTACAAGCTCCACAGCTTCACATGATGATTCTAAGAAGGAAGTTAATCAAAGTGAAAAGCCAAAGAAGAATGTTGCAACTCCAAAGAACAAGACCAAAGCAATCAAGAACAAAGGACCACAAGAAACTATAACACTGCCTCCAAAGAAGAATGAAAAATCTTCCAGGTATGTTTGTTTATTTAATGGTTATTTCTTTTTATGTGCTAAATATGGAAAAATGGCTAGGGATTGTAAAGTTTTTGACAGGTGCAATCATTATCTGCAAAACCCTAGAAGCAAGTTTGCAGGATCACGAGACAGGTTCCATGATGATTTTGTCAGAAGAGAATACATGTCAGATGGGCCAAATATTTAATGTTTCAAATGCCCTAACTATGGCCATATCGTTCATGGTTGTAGATATCATATGGAATCATCTATGGACAAAATTGAATGCTTCAAGCGTCATAACTATGGGCACATGGCTCGAGATTGTAGGAATAACAAGGTCTGGAAAAGAAAACAGGTATAGGAAGACAAAGCAGATAACAAGGTTTCAGCAATTATGCTTTCAGGATTTGTAAAAGAAAAAGGTCATGAGGAATTAACAGTTGCTTCAGGTAATGACTAAAGTCAAGATGGCCCATTAGGTGACTCACTATTTTGAACAATCTGTCTTGTTGACTCCTTAACATTTGTACAAGAGGAGTCTATGTAGAAGTATATGGCACAAGTCTACGATTAGCTTGAAGGTAGTTTGAACAAGATGGTAGTTTCATTAAAGGTTCAGGGGAAGAAAAACAATTGAAGGATCACAGGTTATCGTGAACAAGACAAGATTATTCTGCAAAGGATATGCACAAGTGGAAGGAATTGATTTCGACGAAACATTTGCACTAGTTTCGAGAATGGAAGCCATTTGGATGTTTCTCACCTATGCATGTTCAAGAAAAATAAAAGTCTAGCAAATGGATGTTAAGTCAACATTTCTGAATGGAGAATTAGAAGAAGAAGTTACATTGAACAACCTGAAGATTTTCTACTATCAAAAAAAGAAGACTAAGTTTGCGGGTTAAAGAAGGCTTTATATGGTCTCAAGAAGGCTCCCGGAGCATGGTATGCTTGTCTTGACGGATATCTACGTCAACAAGGGTTCAAGAAAGGTACTACTGATAGCGATCTTTATGTGAAAATAGATAAAGATAATTTAACAATCGTTGAGGTATATGTGGATGATATAATCTTTGGTAGCAATGATGATCGATTAAGTAAGAACTTTGCTACAAAGATGCAGAGTGAGTTCGAGATGTCTTTACTTGGTGAGTTGACATACTTCTTAGGGCTTCAATATCTCAGCAAGAGAAAGGAATATTTATATGTCAAGCCAAGTACATCAAGGAAATGCTCAAGAAATTACTCTGATGGTAACAGGCTGCAAATTGAGCATAGACAACGCATCTAAGGATGTGGATCAAAGGTTGTACAGATCTATGATTGGTAGTATTCTATATGTAACAGCCTCCCGGCCAGATGTTATGCAAGCAGTTGGACAAGTAGCAAGATTCCAAGCAGCACCAAAAGAATCACATATTATTGCCGTCAAAATAATTCTTTGATATCTAAAGGGCACAACAGAATATGACTTGTGGTATCCCAAGGGAAACAATCTCATTATTCAAGCCTTTATAGATGCAGATTGGGTAGGAAGCGTTGATGATCGTAAGAGTACTAGTGGAGCAGCATTCTATCTAGGTGGTTGTCTCGTATCATGGTTGAGCAAAAAAACAAACCTCATTCTCGTTATCCACATCAGAAGTAGAATATATTGCAGCAGCAACTTGTTGTACTCAAGTTCTCTGGATGAAGAAAAATTTTCAAGATCTTCAGGTCAAGTTTGGTGAGCCTATTCCCATATTTTTCTATAACACCAGTGCCATCAACATCTCCAAGAATATTGTCATGCATTCAAAAACAAAACACATTCCGATAAAATATCATTTTGTTAGAGAACAAGTCACTGAAAAGAATATCAAACTTGAATATGTTGGTACACAAGAACAAATCGTTGATATCTTCACTAAACCTTTACTCGTGAAGCATTTGAATATCTTCGCCAGAAGCTTGGGATTCTCCCATGTTCTCATTAGATTTTCTTTATTTAGAAAATAAAGGGGGAGTGGAAGTGTGTACAGGTCCGCGTGATGGTTGTGTTTCAGGGGGAGTTACCCTTTGCCATTGATGTTAGAGGGGGAGAGAAGGCAGTAGGAAGACGTGCCCTGATCGTAGGGGGAGTACTTGTGTTGTCATCAATGCCAAAGGGGGAGATTGTTGATCGAAAGATGATCTGAGGTTGTCATTGATGTCAACCCAAGCAGCACCAAGGGCTACCCTAATCTTGCAAGGGAATTTTGACTTGACAACTTACTCTATTTTGAGTCAAGTATCTTATATATAGATTCTACTTGTCGAGATGTTTCTGTTGATATATGGCACGCCAAATAATTCTTCATAGTTTGAGAGATATTCATGTTTGAAGCTAGTAACCCCAATTAGTGGGTTAAAACCCTATGGGGTTGTGGCATGGCACTTATAATTGGTTTTGGTCATTGAATAGTCAATAATTAATAATTTTTTAAGCTCCTAAAATCCCTCCAACATTCTCTATAGAAGCCCCTCTCAACTCTATAAAAAGGAATCACATATATCCTCCAAATGTAGTGATCGTGGCATTTTCGCTATAACTTTATTTCTGCCAAGTTTTAGATTCTAGAATGAAAACCCATTTGATTTGCAATCCTGATGAACGTCGTGACCGAATTTCAAATATTTTTTTGCTATATTTTGGAGATATGATCTATGGAAGTTAGGGTTTTTGCAGGCTCCCGAATTTCATCTCAAAGAAGTGACCTTGGGAAAATCGTCATAACTCTCTCTCTGATAAGAGGATTGGAATTTTGTAAAAAGTGGCGGATAGTACACGGACTGTAGTTTTCTATGTATCAATTTCAGAGCCTAAAAGGGAAATAGTGACACGTGGTACTCCCTACAAGTTTGCTCTATTGAACTAGTCCATAATTAGGTCATTGTGAGAGATTGGGCATAACGTTGCCTTGAAGAGTCCAAATCGGGTCAGACTTGTGAAATTGGAAAGAAGACGCGGAGGGATACTATAGGACCAAATATCACATATTGGGGATCTGAAATTACAAAGATACATCATATTAAATATTGTGCTCTTAGAAGGCGAGAAAAACTAGAGCAAGTGCTATCAAGGGGTGCAAAGGACCAGATTTTCTAGGGCAGCAAAGAGCAAGGTGCATCAAAATGATGCAGAAGAGGTAAGCTACAAGTAAGTATCTTCTGTATATGCATGTTCATTTCTTAATTGCATTAGGTTCTTTGTATTCTAATTTGTTGTTTTTGTTTAGCACTAACATATGCTCTGCAGGATGAGGTTAGTTTTGTTATTATCATGTCATGGGTATTTCCTTGAATACTTTTTGCAGGTATTATATATTCATCAAGAGAAGAGTCAATGCATAATCTAATGTTCTAAAGAGTGAGAAAGGGTAACATGACAAGAGCAGCAATAAAGGTGCAGAACAGCAGCAAGAAGTTCACCATATGAAGTCTTCAAGTGGGAAGCACTACTTATAATCATTGTAAAAGTATCATTGTACAGAGTCAATGTAAAAGCATCATTGTAAAAGTTGTACAAGTTTCTATCTTCCAAGAGTTGAAGAGACAATGTTGGCAGGTCAAGGATCATCATTAACTGGTTGTGTCATAGTTGGGTTTATTGTCTAATGTGTCTTCTTATTCTACATCATTCTATATCATTGTAAAGTGGACCATTTTCCCTGGTACGGGAGTCCATTCTTCTTTTATTATTCTATAAGGTGGTAGGGTAGTGCTAGGGTGAGTTGTAGCTCATTGGGTGTTGGGGCATCCATTCAATTGACTACTGAAGAATCTCGGGCGTTGGAGCATCCATCCAGTGGGAGCTGGAGAAAATGCTTTTCTATAATTTTAGGAAGTTTTTGCTTTCATTTTAGTTGGGGCTGAAGATTAAAGAATTTATTAGAAAATCATTCGGTGATTTTTGATCTAGAGGGGGTTTTCCACCTAAAATCTTTGTGCCTCCTGGGTTCTTTTATTTACTATTATTACTGCATAAACATTAATAATAAACGAATATTAACTAATGCTCTAAAAATATTTAAAAGTGCTAATTGCTAAGGAAAACTGATTCAACCCCCCACCCCAAGTATTTTCCAACATATATGGCATGCCACAAGAGCCTTCACAGTTTGGGAGTTATGCTTGTTTGAAGATGAAGCCCCCAACTTGTGGGAAAAAACCCCAAAGGGTGATGACGTGGTAGCTTTTCCTTGGAAAAGACAAATGTTCATGTCATAAAGTTCCTCACCAAGAATTAAAATAGTGTTTCTAGTGGAAAAAGAATGATTTTGAAAAATTGTTTTTTAAAATTAAGGACATGTGAGGGTTTTGGCTCTAAAATCAATTAAAGTTCAAAATTCAAAAAACCTCAAAGGCGTTTTTCCCTCCAATTTTTTGAGTTTTAAATGATTATCTCTCTCTAAATGTTAAGAAAAAATCACCCATTGGAGACACCCATTCAGCTAAAGAAAAACTATAAAAATGCATCTCACCTCATCTCTTTGGAAAGCAAACTCAACACACATCTCTTTGGTAAGCAAACTCAACGCGCATCATTTTGATTGAGCTATAAATTTATCTTCGACCCTAAGATGAGCTGAAAATATAATGAGAGGTAGGGGTAAGTGAGTTTTGTTTCATGGATTTGTTAGTCCATCTATAGGAAGAAGGATATTTCTAAGGCTCGACCTCTTGGTTCTATGGATTTCCAAACCAGCAAAGTGTTTTTGTCTTGGTACACAATTGCTACAAGGGAATTCAACCTTCCTTCTAAAGTGGGTCGAATAACATATAAATTGAAGGAAATATTTATGCCTTCGACCTTGAAGAAATATTTGTTTTGATGATATATGGATTAGGGTCTATGGTTTCTAAGGCATCAATGGGCTTCTCTATTTCTCTGTAGGTGGATCATATATGGATCAGTTACCTCGGTCTTATTTTGTTGGGTGAATTTGTTGGTCTATGCACGTTGATCCATAATTTCTCTATGACAAGTTTTGGTCCTTGCAAATCTTTGTGGAATTAAATGAGCTGCTAGATCATTATGTAGTTATGAATCTCACGGCATTGTTGCCTTGTTATCTGTGGTCATAGTTGTTATCTTTTGAAGGTTTTCCACAAGTTAACTGGGTTATTTGACCTTCCCTTTTGAAAAAGTTTGAGGGCTAATTTGAAGTGATAAACCTTTTCCAAATCACTGCAATTGTGAAGGAGTATTTGATAGTCAAATTAATCTTTAGTTGTTGCGGCCAAATTTTATGAAGTGGATCTATTAAGTGTAGAAGTTTTGTACCTATGTAAGAAGTGTTTGAGACATTGCATGTTTCTCTTTTATAAGTCCTAAAGGTTCTCCACGACCTGTGAAGAAACAATTATAGCAGTGACCTAATCGTTTAAACATCTACGGTGGTAATTTTGAGAATAGATATATATATGTGTGTGTGTGTGTGTGTGTGTGTGTGTGTGTGTGTGTGTGTGTGTATTAGAGCTTACCTTCACATTGTGGACTGTGTTTTGAAGTCTTGAAGTAGAAGTTGATATAACTTTGAATTCCAGACCATGTGAATTGTCATTTCTAGTTGGTAAAGACATTTCATACTTGTTTTCTAATTTTCCAATTCCCTTTGTGAATAAATTTCAAGTGTCATCTTTTGTTAAGGGAAATGTCGCTCTTTGTCAAAGGAAGACATAGCGCACTTTTAAGAACCGGATTTGGTGTTTTCTCTTGTACTAATGGGACTTATATGTAATAGAGATATGCATTAGACTCATTCCCAAAGTATTGTGCACTTTCTTGTTGGAGTTGACACGAGTGTCACATTCTTTATCTTAAGTGTCGCACCTAGAGACAAGTGTCATTTTGTTGTTGTTTCAATGGATGTATGCTGATGTTAGGTGTTAAGTGTTTAATTATAATGTGCTTGATCATTTATCATTATGTGATCATGTTCAAGTCCTGATGCATGTTCTGGTTTCATCTTTCATTTCATTGATCCCGCACTTTTAGTCAATTTCTGAAGTGTTTTTATCTTCACAGCTTGCCTAGCCAACCACTCCTCAACTGCCTTCCTAAACTATGCATTGCACGTTCGCAATCCCCAGTCAACCATCCTTGCCTCCTGGAACTACACACTATGTAATCTCTACCCCCAGGAATTGCACAATGTGCTATTTATGCCCCTAGGAACTTCCCAATGCACAATCTTAGTGCTCAGTCCAAGCCTCTTACACTTGAAAATTGTGCAACCTTTTCCCAGTCAGGCTTCCATTGCACACTATGCATTTTCGATCAGTAGTTAGGCCTTGTCACATTGCTTGACTTTCTCAACTGCACAATCCATTGTGTCCTAGAACTATGGACTACACAATCACAATGAGCAAGCCTTCCTCACTACATCCTTGACTCCCTCAATTGTGAAATCCTACCTTCTAGTCCCTTAGCCACTGTGCATTACACAGTCATAATAACTAGATCCTCATAATTTCCTCCTATTTTTGTGCACTTGCGCAATCCTTGAGCCTCCTCCTCAATCATGCACTCTGCCCCAACTCAATTAGTTTGTGCATGAGAAACAGATAGATTAGGAGATTTTGTGATTGATGTCATCTTGTCATGAGTGATTCCATTTGCAAATATTGTTATCTTAACATGGATGGATGACACTCAAGGAGGATGTCAAGGAGATGATGCAAGAAGGCGCTTGCGAAGCTGAAGATACAAAGGGATCATCATGCAAAGAGATGAAGGAACACTAGATCATGATATAAGAAGGAATGTCAAGATCACACGAAAAGCTCCACATCATCCCAAGCTCTTGGAGGATGAAGATGAAGTACATGAAAGACTTATCATGAAGATACAAAGATGGAAGAAAAGAGAGAACCTTGGCATAAGCACTCTACAATGAAATTCCATGTCATCATTGTCAAGTCATGGCTTGTCCAAGTGTCATCTGAAGAGTCTTATGTGTCATTGTATTTTTCCACATCATTGAATGATGTAATTATGTAATTTTAAAAATGAGAAATGTAAAATGTGTGGAAGCCCAAGGGTGACACATAGAATGTGAAGAGCCATGTATAATCTCAAGAGCTTCATAGGAATTCAAAAATTCACAAGGAGCTTAAGAGGCACAAGGGAGGTCGAGAGTCACCTCATTTGTTATATATATACCTACAAAGCTAAAGAGAAGGGTTTTTCACCTTGGTTTCTCAAGTTAGGCATAGTAGAGAAGATTAGTATTTTGTGAAGCAAGTAGTTTCTTAACATTCCACTATTGGAACTAGTGTTTTATCATTGTAATGGTGTATCTTGGGACTTTCACTTTATAATTCGAAGCTCTTGGAGCCAACACACTTTTCATGCATATGTCATGAATGATTGTAAGGTTATTCTTTCATTGTTTGTGGTGTATTTTATGTTAACACATACAAATGAAAATGAACTATTTTGTTGGCTTTAGTATGCATCTTTGAATTGTGTGTATTTTTCTTTCATTATCATTATTTCTTTGTGAACTATTTCACAAGATAATGAACTATTCTTTCAGATATATGTGTGTGTATTTATTATGATAGTACTATTACTTTTCTCTTAAAGACTCACTTTCTCTTCCTTTCTATGAAAGAACCATTATACAATTTTCAATTGAATACATCACAAAGTTAACTTGTTTGTTTATCTCGAAAGTACATGCATTTCTCTTGTGTCGTTTATTGCAGCCAAGGAAAATCTTTAAAATTATGGAAACCAGACTAAATTTACGATTGGGGATCCTACTCCAAATGGGGTGAGGTCTAATTATGACTTCATATCGGAGATTCCCTCTTATTGTTGGCGGCATTCAACACTGTCAATAGTTATGGCACTAGAAGGAGGAAAACCTTTTTATGGCTAGAAATTCACCACATTCACATAAAAAGCCTTTTGTGCAAGGTAGTAATTGTTCGATCCCAACTCCAACTCATATATTTGAGAAGGAAGAGTCACCTCACCAAGGTCTGGAGCATGTATATGAAGTTACTTACAACCAAATCAAGGCACTTCAACCTATTACTTGTCGATTCGCTAGAGCTCTTAGATTACTTCCTGTAAAAGTTGTTCTTCCTTATAAGCAATTAAGGAAAGAGACCAATTGTCATGGTGTTTTAGTCTCTTCGGTGGAGGAATTGGTCACTGCCACTCTTGAGTATTTATTTGTTTCACTTGAAGAATAAATTCATCAAGGAGGCCTTATACTACCTATTTGGGAATATCTAGATGGAGACTAGGAGGATTTTCATTTTTGTGACAAAGAACATATGAGGGAAGATGAACAGTCGAATAATAACGAGGATTTCAAATGGTGAAGGAGAAGAGTCTTCAAAATCAGAGAGTAAGGAAGAGGAGGAGAATGAAGACATGGTCGATGACCAATTGGATTTGATGGCCCAAGGGGCTCTTGATTTTCTAGTAAATTTCCATCGCTTACCTAAGCACCCAGAAAATATTCTTACAAAGTACGATCTCGATAAGAAAACGAAGGCCAAAGACCACATTTATGGCTTCTACTTGGATATACAGATGTTAGAGGTATGATTTGATTATTTTTCTTGTAGATTATTTCCATACTCTGTGAAAGGTAGAACATCAGTTTGGTACCATATCCTTCCACCAAATTCATTCCATAATTGGATGGACTTTAAACAGTGATTCTTAGAAAAGTTTGTTGATGATAAAACTACATCCATGCTACTTAAAGAACTGAGAAACATTAATATGGGGGATAAATAAAAGGTTTAAATGTATCTTGAAAAAATTCCACATTGATGTACAACCACATGATTCAATTACTAAATATTATTATGTTGCTAACTTGCCACTAAAATATCTAATTTTGTCAAGCGTGCCACAAAAGATACTTTAGATCTTAAATTTACATAATAAATTGTCGTTGAGAAGGACTTAAGGTCTATTGGGTCATTGTCGATCAGGAAGATTCAAAGTACTCCAAATACACTAGTTAAAAGTCTCAAGCCTCTTCTATTAAAGATAAAGAGAAATATCCTTTTGACATGGACAACTTGACCAAATTTTTGAAGTTGTTAACCAGCAAAATATCAGAACTTAAGAGGAAGTGAAGTGAGGCTTCTACTAACAAAAATTATTTTAAGTCATCTCTTAAGAAGAATTCCAATCTACTGGCTAATTCTACACAAAGCTATAATGCTTTATTTAATATTGAAAACTTGGGCATGGATAACTATTGTACCTTTCATCAAGAAGTAGTACGTTAAAAATAATAATAATAAATCCATCAATGGAAACACAACATGAATGTTATGGTTGTTAATGTCATAAAAATTTTGTTAGCATAAGAGCACGCATAGTAGACTCAAGAGACTGATGAACTCGCCTCGATAGAGGAAAAATCAAATGCAGGTGATTCAATTTTCATGTTTGACCTTATATTGAACAATGATCAACAAGGTGCTGGTGAGCTCCCAGAGGGTGATGCTCCTCCTCAACAACCTACTAAGAAATATAATTTGAGGAGCAAAGGATCGGTGCCTAAGCAAGATGTGAGAAAGCAATTATTAAGAAAGATATTACCTCCTAGTAATCATGCTCACATCATTTAGAGTAAATCAATGAGTACACAACCTCAAAAGAATGCTTTCGAAAATAATAAAACAAGTTTGTGACCCCTGAGGCATCGAACAAATTCACACCACCTACCACTACAACATACTCTTCTCAAGATGAATATATTGATTACAATATTCATGAAGACATGAAGAAGGCTCACACAAATATTTCCATATTTGATCTAGCTAAATTTACAGGGAAACATGAGTTGAACATTCAAGCATTTACATCTCAGCATCCATCAGGTAGAATGGTTTTTGCTTCTCAAGCCTCATCTATTAAGTCTCCAAACATTCTCGAACAAGTCATTAATCTAGCTAAAGTAAATTTTAGGTCCACTTGTCCCCCTTTTCTTTTAACTTTTGAAATCTTTAATTATAATGTCCATAATTTCCCAGTAGATTCTGGTGCATCTGGAAATGTCATGCCTCTATCAATTGCAAAGAAAATCAATGCTAAATGGGAAAAGACTGATGCCAGAATCATACAATTAGATAGATGAAATTGGTGAGCGTAACAATGTTATAATTTGTTTATCATCATACCACAAAGTTCACCATTGTATTGATATTCTCATTGTGTACATTCTGGAAGCTTATGGCTTGCTTGTAGAGATTGGTCTAGCAAGTTGCAAGGACACTTTGCTACAGACTGGTCACATTTGTGGCTTCCGTATAAGGGCAAGACTAACCAGATATGAGTAAAGAGTGGACCTTTCATGAAGCATACCAGCATGGCACTTGAAGCTCCTAACGAGCCTATCAATTATGTGCAAGTAATATTCAGAAATTAATTTTTAGAAGTGGATCGTGGATGTTATCTTGTGCAACCATCCCCTATACCCCTAGATATAAAGTTGGAACTCTTTCCTTGCTATCCAATTGGTACTAACAATTTCTGTATTATAGATGTAAATAGTACTAGCATAGGAACTAACCCTGATGTTGCTAACCTTTGGACATTTTGATGATTCGAAAACCCCTGAGGGTTCTCGAGCTAGTTGTATTCTAATAGACCTGTGAAATAACAAATATCTGATCTCATGTCATTTAGAATTTGAGTAAACAAACAACATCATTGAATATGAAGCACTCATTTTGGGTTTAAAGAAATCCATAGACCTCAAAATGGAAGTGCTTAAGCTAATAGATGACTCAGAAATTGTAACATGTTAGGTACAAAATATTATTCATTGTGTGTCCCCTGATTTAAAGAACTACCAATAAGAGGTATGATGTCTCATTTCATTTTCTAATCATGTAGCTACTAGTTTATCACCATTGAGATATGGTTTTTCGATTGAGATTATTTATAAGCCATTCGTTCTCGATATTGTTACTAATTTTCGTGTTTTTAATCATGACCAGTAAATATTGGATTTTATGGCAAATGCTGATGTGTCTAAGGATGCAGTAATAGATGATGATGAGCACAAAAAGGCTTTGCAGGAATCAACTAAGGTAAGTAAAGGGAACTCCATTCCCAAGGGTGTTGTATCTTTGGAAAAGCTTTATGACTTGCAAAATTGTTTTAAGGGGCCAACCAGTGTTAAGACCCATATGTCTACATCATTTCACGAACAAGTAAATTTGGGTACGAAAGAAGATTTGTAGTATGTGAATCTTGGTACTTGTTTTTCTCCACAAGAGCGACAAGCCTTTGTCCATCTTTTCAAGTAGTACCGAGATGTGTTCACATGGACATATGATGACTTGAAGACTTGTGATACATGAATTATCCATAATGTGATACCCATCAAGGAAGGGGTAAAGCCTTTGCAACAAAAATTAAGAAAATTTCATCCTATGCTTGAACCCCTTATTCAGAATCACTGAGGAAACTATTGGATGCTTGGATCATTTTCAAAGTTCTTCATTCTTCCTAGGTCTCTAATTTGGTTCTTGTAAGAAAGAAGTCTGGAGAGATACACTTATGCGTTGATTTTTGTTAACTTGAATCGAGCTTCAGATAAATATAACTATCCCATGACATCGATGGAGCAGATCCTTCAGATGGTATCTGGGTTAGAAATGTTCTTTCTATTAGATTATTTTTTTGGATGTAACCAATTTCTAGTAACAGAACCTGGTAGATTCAAGACTATGTTCAGGACTAAATGGGGTACATTCGTGTTTCGTCGAATGCCTTTTGGACTCATTAATGTGGGTGCCATATTTCAACAGGCTATCGACATCACGTTATGTGGTTTGATTCGGAAAAGTGTTGTGGTGTACTTGGATGATGTTACAGTATTTTCTAAGAAGAGATCTAATCACTTTCGTCATCTAAGGAATTTTTTTTAGCAATGTCGAAGATATGGAATTTCCTTAAATCCAAAGAAGAGCATCTTCAGAGTGTCTAAGCGAAACCTATTAGGACACATTATAGCTAAGAGAGGAATTAAAGTGGACCTTGAGCAGGTTAAGAATATTGCTTAGATTCCCTTTCCCGTGAATAAGAAATCCATGCAATCCTTCTTGGGAAATATTAACTTCTTCGAAAGTTCATCTTGGATTATGCACAGATCATTAAACCATTACAAGAGATGATCAAGAAGGATGCAATTTATAAGTGGGATCAAAGGGAGAAATATGCCTTCACCTATATTAAACAAGCAATCGTCAAAGCCCCAACATTATATAGTCCATATTTTGGCAAGAATATATTGTTATATACTTTTACTTCTGACACGTCTCTTACATTCATTCTCACTCAAAAGGATGATCAAGGAAACGAGTGGCCTATATCATTCATGAGTGCTAGCTTAAAGGGATCTCAGTTGAACTACCCCTCCATTGACAAACAAGCATATGCAGTATACAAGGTGGTGAAGCACTTTAGGCCTTACCTCCTAAAAAATCATGTTATCATCTGTGTGCCTCACCCAACGGTTAGATCAATTTTTATGCAACAAGAATTGGGTGAAAGGAGGGCGCACTAGATGATAAGCCTTTACGAGTACGATTTAGAATTCAAACCAGTTCGTACGATAAAATTACATGGTCTCTATCGTCTTACAGTAGAAGCGGTAAATTCACCAGAAGAGGAATCTTCTTTATGGGAACAAGGGATCGAAATGTAGAATATTGAACAAACTACCCCTATAAGCACAACCACTTATTGTTATGCTAATGTGTGATAGTATCTAGAGAATGGTACCTTTCCCTCACACTTATTATCTAAACATAAGAGGAATATTTTACTCAAATCTTTATCCTATCTATTTTTTCATGGTGTGTTTTTTTGGAAGCACCACAATGGTGTCCTACTCAGATGTCTGGAAGCATAGGATTCAGAAAGGGTATTCAAAGACCTTAACAATGGTCCAATTGGTGGACACTACGTAGGAAACACTACTATTATAAAGTCCTTTTGGTTGGTTATTATTGATCCACATTATTTCAGGATGCACAGGCCTATACCCATAAGTGTTATGTTTGTCAACGATGTGTTAGTCGCAATAGAAAGTCAACCGCCCCATTGCAACCCATTATCATTGTAGAACCTTTTCAACAATGAGGATAGGACGTTATTGGAAAATTTTTTCCACATTCATCAAAGAAGCACTGATATATCCTCATTTCTAAATATTATTTTTCTCGGTGGGTCGAAGAAATTCCATTGAAACAAGTGAACGAACAGGAAGTCATCAACTTCCTTAAGCAAAATATCATTACTAGGTTTGGTGTTCCTACATCACTTATTTTTTATAATGCAACTTACTTTTTTCTATTGAAACCTTGTGATTTTTCATTAGAGAATGGTATTATTTTAAAGAACTCATCTAATTACTACCCTCAAGGAAACGGTTTTGCTGAGTCTACCAAGAAGAAATTAATTCGTAATATCAAGAAAATTGTTTACTCTAAGTAGAGGAACTAGCATAATGCATTGGTGAATTCTTTATGGGATGACCATGTCACACCAAAAACCTCTCTTAAAACTTCCTCTTACTTTATTTTTGTATGGAAAGTAAGTTATCCTTCCTCTAACCATATACCTCATAGCCCTTCAATTTTCCCAAGAATCTCGAGGTAAACCATGTCTTATTGTTCAAAGTAGGATAGACGCCATTTTGAATTTAGACGAAGAAAGGCAAAAAACAAAACAAAAGTTTGCTATCCATCAAAACCATATTAAGCACTAGTTTGACAAGAAACTTGTCGGGAACAATGATTTCAATGTGGGAGACCTAGTATTGAAGTGGGATAAATCCCATGAAGAGAAAGGTAAACGCACTAACTTCTAATCCCTATGGATCAGACCCTTTTTTGTCCATGATAAGATTGGACACCATACTTATCATCTTCAATACTTAGATGGGAAGATGGACTCAACATGATCCAAATTTAAGAACGCAACAAATTATAGATATAACCATAAAAAAAGAGATGCAACATAAATAATACTTCATTTCATTAATGTAAAATACTAAAATATGCTTACAAAATAGAAATGGAAATAAACCAACTAGGGCGATGGTAGCTTATCTCTCAGAAGAGATGTGGTGGCTAAATGTCTCTGAATTGGCTTACAATGAGGATCGAAGGCCTATTTATTATTGAGAAACAATGGAAAACCATAAACATCCAAAAAACTAACCCTAGGAGATGAAGCGCCAAACTATGGGCTCCGTTTTGGGTAAATTGGTACATCAACTTCCCAAGGTCGTAACTTTGGCATACGATCTTCGTTTGACATGCACAATACCTTGTTAGAAAGATATATCTGAGGACTAGAACTTTTTAGTGAGAAACATCAGTCCATGGACCCATGTTGCTCCCAACCTTCCCAAAAACACGTTGTTTAGGACCTCAAAAAGGCTCTGGAAGTTAAGGACCTGAAAAACTGCCAAAAATAGTAAATTGTGCTACAATTAAGTAAACTAAAAAATAGAAAGAGACAATTGTGGGGGTCCAAGTGAGCTAGATGGGTGGCCACCAACATCCAACTGGATCATTCCTCCCCCCTTAGGAAGCAATGGTCTCCATTGCATTGAGTTCCTTCATTAGATGAGGAAACCTCTGTTGAACTTGGTCCCTGGTGAGTTGTTTTGCAACCTCTAATGTGTCCACTAATGGTGGGAAGCATGGTCAAGGGCGGTCCACATTGAACACTTGGTGCAAGCGAAGGAATGAGGGAATGTTGTGCTCCAAAGAATCATTTCCCATAGGCTTGGTAATGGTGTAAGGACCATATCAGAGTGATCTGAACTTCTGATGGGCTCTTGTAAGGTGTTCTTTCTACAAATACAACTAGACTTTGTCTCCCACTTGAAACTTGTGTGGTACCTGATGTTGATCATGTCGCTACTTATACTTGGCATTTTCCATAATGGAGTGGTGATAGATCATCCTATTGGGTAGAGGTGCTCTGGAAGTCAGATCAGATGAATGCTTCACCTGACAGTGCAACGGTACCTCTGTGGGTGAGGAGAAGATGTCCCTATCTTCTTTCATGACTGTATCCACCTGCTTCAATTGCGTGGAGGAACCCTTCCCGAGGGCCATGGATGTGGCTACGATCTTCCCCTTACTTTTAGGGTGAACTAGACAAAAAATAAATTTCCTATTATGGGAGATCATCTTAATCCCTTTCTTAGCAGAGATCAAAGAAGTGGCGGCAGGTGGGGCTACCTCCGGTATCCTATGTAATGTATTACACAAAGAAATAATAACAGTGCAAGGCCTTGACTCATATATAGCATGTCTCTTCTACAAGTATGGTTGGCCTAATAATACATCACAAACATCAAGTGGTGCAACATCATGCAATACCTCATCTGTGAAGGGCTTGATGCTATAGGGAAGGCGGCAATACTGGCGGACTCAGAGATCTCGTCCTTGGTTAAGCCACTTGATGTTGTACGGTTGTGGGTGTGGTATGGTTGGTAGTCCCAGCCATTTGACGACCTCTGATGAAATGAGGTTATTTTGGCTCCCCCTATCAACAATGAATTACAGCAGAAAACCCTTCACCCACATCTTTGAGTGGAAAATATGCTCCCCCTCCTCTGGATCTTCGGGCTCATTCTTCTAGAACTTGGCGGGGGAAACAGTGGCGCTGGGCTTGTTAGGCCCCTATAATACTACTGACTCCCCCATTACTATTGTCATTGTATCCCTTATTGTTATTAGTGTGCCCTTATTGTCCCCATATTGTTATTATTATGCCCCATAGAAACCCACTATTGTTATTTTTGTGCCCTTATGTTATTACTGTTATGGCGGATTGATTATATTGTGACCCCTTAGACTCCTATATATAGAAGGGAGGTTTAGTCATTTGTATCATCCAAGAATTGTTTATTTGTGTAATGTAAAGGAGGTTCCCCCCTCGAAGAGGCTGAATTCTAAGGCGTTGATCTATCTTTTCTATCTTCTTGTGAGCTAGTTTCTTAACATTTGGTTTCAAAGCTTTGGATTCTAGGGTTTCTTTGCTCCAAATAGGGCATCATAGCATTTTCATTATAAATTTATTTATTTATTTTTATTTTTTATTTTTATTTTTTTTATTTTTTTTATTTTTTTTATTTTTTTTTTCTGCGACATTTCAAAAGCTACAAAAAAAACCCATTTGAGTTGAAATCATTCTAAACTTCGGGTCATAATTTTAGAGCTTGTTCTGCTATATTTGTGAATATATTATCTAAGGAAGTTAGGGATTTTGCAGACTCCCGAATTACATTACAAACAGGTGACTTGGGGAAAATCATCATAACTTTTTTTTTGAGCATCAGATTGAAATTTCGTAAGAAGTTTCAAAAAGAGGACAGCATGTAGTTTTCTATATATTGGGTATAGATACTAAGGCTGAAACAGTGACACGCGGCATGCCATACAAGTTCACTCTACTGAACTAGTTTATAATCAAGCCACCATGGGAGATTTGACATAACTCTTCCTTGGAGAATCCAATATTGACCAGACTTGTGAGGTTAGAAAGAGGACTAAAAGGGCTACCACAAGATGATATTCCAAATATTCTAGATCCATAGTAACAGATATACAACAAATTCAATACGAACTCTTACAAAGTGAAAAAAAAAGGTGTGTAGTTTTTTAAAATTTTCCATAAGATTGATTTGAAAAATTAGTTTGAAGGAATTCAAAGGGAATAGTGAAGATTTATTAGCATTAATTAATGCCCTGAAGAAAGAAAATGGAAATGCCTAGTAAGAAACCTAAAAGCTCTAGAATTCATGAAGAAGAAGAAGAAATGCAACATGATATATCAAAATTACAAGACCAAGTACAATAAATTTCACTCTCACTAAAGGTAAATGAATCCAAGATGAATGGCATGGAAGCTAATATGAATGGAATGCAAGTTAATATGGAAGCTAAGATGGATGGCGTGGAAGCTAATATGGATGGCATGGAAGCTAAGATGAATGTCATGGACGCTAAGATGAATGGCATGGACGATAAGATAGAAGAATTGAAGATAAATTCGAATAAGTTGCTATAAGAAATGGTCACTAATGGTGAAAGGGTAGTAAAGGAAACTCATGATGAGAACAAAATAAATGTTAATCATGATTTCATAGAGTTTAATGTTGGATTGAAGACCCACCATGTTCCAAAAATAGATATGAGGAAGTTTGATGGCAAGGATCTTGTAACATGGATACTACAGATGGAGCAATTTTTTGATCTCCATAATGTGCAAAACAAACAAAAGGTATGTATTGCAACTTTATATTTGGAACCAAATCAGTTTGTATGGTATAGATGGCTTTGCTATCATAAATAAATTATCACTTGGGAAATCTTTACGGAAGAAATGATAGCACATTATGAGGATACAAAAAGCAACACCTTTTTTATCCAACTGATAAATCTCAAACAAAAGGGTTCAATGATGGAGCACATTGAGGACTTCCAAAAATTGAACATAAGGGTAAAAGATATTCTAGAGGAGCATATGATTGATGTGTTCATACGGACTTTAAAGGATAATATCCAACACGAGGTTCGCCTTTGGGAACCTGATTCATTGGAGAAGGAATTTAGGTTAGCAAGAAAAATGGAAAGCAAAATTACGGCAACCAGGAAGCCTACCGCTCACAACTATAAATATGGAAGTGTTTTGTCCCCTAGCCTTCCCCCTACAAGGTTGACACCACAACAATTGGAAGAAAAAAGGGAAAAAGGGCTTTGTTACAGTTGTGAAAGCAAATACACTAAATGTCATAAGTGTGCTAAGAATAAATTATTCTACATAGATTGTGAAGAGGAGGAAGAAAAGGAACAAGAAATGTCAAAAGAAGAGGATATACTCCAAGAAAAAACCCTAGATAAAGAAGAAATGAATTCAACCATATCTTGTAATGGATTGGCTGGAATTACCACTCCTCAAACTATCAAGATAGAAGGACATATCAAGAATAAAAAGGTAATAGTGTTCATTGATTCGGGAAGTACCCATAATTTTATTCATTGTAAGATAGAAAAGGAATTGAATTGCTTCCTATATCCAACATCAGAGTGTCAAGTGATGGTTGCAAGTGGAGGAACCATAAATTGCTCTGGAAAGTGCCATAATATCAAGCTATCCATTGGAGAATTTGTATTGAATAGTCCAATTCTTTCCATTCCAATGGGTGGTGTTGATGTTGCACTAGGAGTCCAATGGCTACAATCCTTGGGTACAATAGCTTTTAATTTTCAAGAATGTTTTATGAAATTTTATGTGGAAGGAAAGGAAGTTGATTTAAGGGGTATTTCAGGGAAACCAGGAAAGATAGTTAGCTCTAACGGTATGACAAAGCTTCTAAAGAAGGAACAACGAGGTGTAGTTGCACAATTATATTCACTAGATGTTTCCACATCGAAATCATCTATTTCTCAAAATCTCCAAAAAGTCTTGGACAATCATTCCAAGGTATTTGAGACTCCCAAAGGTCTCCCAC
>APFE031501426.1:74782-128108 GCA_000404065.3 Pinus taeda
ACTTGTACCTTAAAGGGTGCAACGTTTCCAGCATAGCTGTTGGAAGCGGATGTGTCACCCCTGGGTAGCTGCTGAAGGATCTGGGAAAAGTTTTCCATCATCATGTTCCTTTGTCGCTCGAGGGCTTCTTCAAGCAAGATTTTGATAGGATCTCCTGCCCCCTCGTCTTTCTTTTCATTCGCCATGGGAGGCCATCGGGATTTGCGATGCTAGTCTTGCAAAGGTTTGACCAGTTCAAGCCCTAAATCCTTATATCCTGACCTCATTGAGTACATGCAAAGAAAAATTGAGAAAGAGCACACTGCTCTAATACCACTGATCCATATTTAAATAGGAACGCAACAAATTACAAATATAACCATAAATATAGAGATGCAGTAGAAATAATACTTCATTTCATTAATGTAAAATACTGAAATATGCTTACAAACAGAAATGGAAATAAACCAGCTAGGGTGATGGTAGCTTATCTCTGAGAGGAGATGTGGCAGCTACATGCCTCTAAATTGTCTTACAATGAGGCTTGAAGGCCTGTTTATTGTTGAGAAACAACGGAAAACCTTAAACATCTCAAAACCTAACCCTAGGAGATGAAGCGCCAAACTATGGGCCCCGTTTTGGGTAAATTGGTACATCAACTTCCAAGGGTCGTAACCTTGGCATTCAATCTCCGTTTGACACACACAATACCTCGTTAGAAATATCTATCCGAGAACTACAACTTTTGAGTGAGAAACATCAATTTATGGACCCATGTTGCTCCCTGGTTTCCCAAAAAACTTTGTTTAGGGCCTCAAAATGGCTCTGGAAGTTCAAGACCCGAAAAACTGCGAAAAATAGTAAATTGTTCTACAATTAAGGAAACTAAAAAATTGAAAGAGACAGTTGTGGGGGTCCAAGTGGGCTAGGTGGGTGGCCACCAACATCCACCTGGATCATTCCTCCCCCATTAGGAAACAATGGTCCCCATTGCGTTGAGTTCCTCCATGAGATGAGGAAACTTCTGTTGAACTTGGTCCATGGTGAGTTGTTCAGCAACCTCTGATGTGTCCAGTAATGGTGGGAAGCATGATCGAGGGCGGTCCACATTGAACACTTAGTGCAAGTGAAGGAATGGGGGAATGCTGTGCTCCAAAGCATTGTTTCCCACAGCCTTGGTAATGATGTAAGGACCATATCAGAGTGGTCTGACCTTCTGATGGGATCTTGTAAGACGTTCTTTCTACAGATGCAACCAGATTCTATTGCCCACTTGAAACTTGTGTGGTACCTGGTGTTGATCATGTCACTGCTTGTACTTGGCATTTTCAAGAATGTAGTGGCGATAGATCAGCCTGTTGGGTAGAGGTGCTCCAGAAGTCAGATCGGACGAATGCTTGACATAACAGTGCAACGATACCCCTGTGGGTGAGGAGAAGATGTCCCTGTCTTCTTTCATGACCATATCCACCTGCATTTGTTGCATGAAGGAACCATTCCCGGGGGCCATGGATGTGGCTATGATATTCCATTTACTTTGAGGGTGAACCAGACAAAAAATAAATTTCTTATTCTCAGAGATGATCTTACTGCATTTCTTAGTAGAGATCAAAGAAATGGCCGTATTTGGGGCTACCTCCGGTATCCTGTATAGTGTATTGCACAAAGAAATAACAACAGTTTGAGGCCTTGACTCATACACAGCATGTCGCTTCCACAAGTATGGTTGGCCTAATAATACATCACAAACATCAAGTGGTGCAACATCACACAATACCTCATCTATGAAGGGCTTGATGTTGCAGGGATGATAGCACTGTTGACGGACTCGAAGATCTCATCCTTGGTGAAGCCACCAGATGTTGTACGGTTGCGAGTGTGGTATGGCTGGTAGTCCCAGTTGCTTCATGACCTCTCCTGAAATGAGGTTCTTTTGGCTATCAGTATTAACAATGAATTGTAGTGGCAAACCCTTCACCCACATCTGTGAGTGGAAAAGACACTCCCCCTCCTCTGGATCTTGAAGCTCATTCTTCTCAACCTTGGCAGTGGCAACAGTGGCACTGGGCTCCGCATCATTTTTTTGCTTCCCTTTGTCATTCCCCTTATCCAGTTCTGACTCAGGGTTGGAACATCCGTCTGATTCTGAAGCCTTCAACTCAGTCACCAGCGACTACTTGGTCTGACACTCACTTGTGTTATGAGTGGGGCTCTTATGGAACTCACACCACTTCCCTGTGTCCTTCTTTGAATTCGTGGTGTTGTTCTTTTCTTGCGGCTTCGACGAGTTCTCTTAGGTCACCCTGCCTTGCCTTGTCCTTTGTTCTTCGAATTCGCAGATCCAAACTCTCGCTTCTTTTGTTTAAAATTCTACTCAATCTTGACAGCGTATCAGTATGCTATGCCGAGCGAGGAGATGTCCAGGAACTCCATCTCGTCCTGGATGTACCTGTGTAGGTAGCTGCAATATTTAAGTACCAAATGCAGCTCAGAATCCTTGATACCCAACTTTGTGCAAAGGGTATGAAAAATATTGGTGAACTCTGGTACGTCTTGGTCCCTTCCCTGCCGCAGCATGGTCCACTTTATGTATTTGTCATCATATCTTCTGACAGGGTAGTACTGCTCCTTGATGGCATCCTGGAACACATTCCAAGTGGGTGCAGCTGAAAACAGTGAATTCGTTCTTTCATCCTTCTCCTCACAGTACATTTCCCACCAGTCCTTGACGTGGGGGGCTGCTTTGAGAAGTGCAAAAGTGATCTTTCCTTGCTGGAAAAATCATGAACAGAAAAATAACCTTCTAGCATATTTAACCATTTATCTATGGCATCTGTGTCTATCTGACCCTCAAATATGGGGATTTCAAAGTTAACTTGTACCTTAAAGGGTGTGGTGTTTCCAGCATAGCTATTGGAAGCATATGTGTTGCCCCTAGGTAATCGTTCAAGGATCTGGGCAAAGTTTTCCATCATCGCGTTCTTTTGTCACTCAAGGGATTCTTTGATTAAGATGTTGATAGGATCTCATGCCCCTTCGTCTTTCTTTTCATCCGCCATGGGAGGCCGTCGGGATTTGTGAGGCTAGTCTTGCAAGGGTTCAACCAGTTCAAGCCCTAACTCCTTATATCCCGACCTCGTTGGGTACATGCAAAGAAAAATAGAGAAAGAGCACACCGCTCTGATACCAATAATCTGGATTTAAACAGGAATGCAACAAATTACATATATAACCATAAACACATAGATGCAGCAGAAATAATACTTCTTTTCATTAATGTAAAATACTGAAATATGCTTACAAACAGAAATGGAAATAAACAAGTTAGGGCGATGGTAGCTTATCTCTGAGAAGAGATGTGGTGGCTACATGCCTCTGAAATGTCTTACAATGAGGCTTGAAGGCCTATTTATTATTGAGAGATAATGGAAAACCCTAAACATCCAAAAACCTAACCCTAGGAGATGAAGTGCCAAACTATGGGCCCCATTTTGGGTAAATTCGTACATCAACTTCCCAGGGTCATAACTTTGGCATACGATCTTCGTAAAATACCTTGTTAAAAATTTCTATCTGAGGACTACAAATTTTGATTGAGAAACATTAGTACAAGGACCCATGTTGCTCCCATGTTTCCCAAAAAACGTCGTTTAGGGCCTCAAAATGGCTTTGGAAGTTCAAGACCCGAAAAACTACAAAAAATAGTAAATTGTGCTACAATTAAGGAAACTGAAAAATTGAAAGAGACAGTTGTGGGGGATCCAAGTTGGATAGGTGGGTGTCCACCAACATCCACCTAGATAATTCCTCCCCCCTTAGGAAGCAATGGTCCCCATTGCATTGAGTTCCTCCATGAGATGAGGAAACTTCTGTTGAACTTGGTCCCTAGTGAGCTGTTCTACAACCTCTGATGTGTCCAGTAATGGCGGGAAGCATGGTTGAGGGCAGTCCACATTAAACACTTAGTGCAAGCAAAGGAATGAGGGAATGTTGTGCTCCAAAGCATTGTTTCCCACAGCCTTGGTAATGGTTTGAGGACCATATCACAGTGGTTTGACCTTCTGATGGGCTCTTGTAAGGTGTTATTTTTGCAGATGCAACCAAACTTTGTCGCCCACTTTAAACTTGTGTGGCACCTGATGTTGTTCATGTCGCTACTTGTACTTATCATTTTCCAGAATGTAGTATCGATAGATTGGCCCGTTGGGTAGAGGTTCTCTGGAAGTCAGATCGGACGAATGCTTGACCTGATAGTACAACGGTACCCCTGTGTGTGAGGAGAAGATGTCCATGTCTTCTTTCATGACCATATCCACCTGATTCTGCTGTGTGGAGTAACCCTTCCCAGGGCCCATGGATGTGGTTATGATCTTCCCCTTACTTTGAGGGCGAACCAAAAATAAAAAATAAATAATAATAATAATAATATAAAAAATTAAATTAAAAAAAAATAAATATAATAAATTAATTAATTGATAAAATAAAAAATAAATTAATTAAAATTAAAAATAAATAAATAAATAAAATAAAAATAAAAATAAATCCTCGTCTAGGAGATGATCTTGCTGCCTTTTTTAGCAAATATCAAAGAAGTGGCGGTAGGTGGGGCAACCTCCGGTATCCTCTATAATGTATTACACAAAGAAATAATAACAATGTGAGGCCTTGACTCATACACAACATGTCATTTCCACAAGTATGGTTGGCCTAATAATACATCACAAACATCAAGCGGTGCAACATCACACAATACCTCATCTGTGAAGGGCTTGATGATGTAGGGAAGGCGACATTGTTGGCGGACTTGGAGATCTTGTCCTTGGTGAAGCCACCCGATGTTGTACGGTTGTGGGCGTGGTATGGTTGGTAGTCCCAGCCACTTCACGACCTCTACGGAAATGAGGTTCTTTTGGCTCCCACTATCAACAATGAATTGCAATGGCGAACCCTTCACCCACATCTGTGAGTGGAAAAGATGCTCCCCCTCCTTTGGATCTTCGGGCTCATTCTTCTGGACCTTGGCGATGGCAATAGTGGCGCTGGTCTCCGCATCAATGATTTGCTTCCCTTTGTCATTCTTGATCCAAAATGGATCGTAGAAAACCCTCTAAGTCTTCTACAGATCAAAACTATCACGAAATAAGAACTCTTAGAAATGGCGGATTACACTATCGGGAGTGAGAAAACATGAAGAAATAGTGGAAAAATAGAGTATCGGTGGCTTAAACAACTTTGCATAGGAGCCGTCAGATCTGGCCAATCAACGGTCCAGATCCGATCGGCATATCACAATCGGCGGTGGCAAGCAAAGGTTATTGGAGGCGGCTCTATGAACGTTGCGATAGTGATCAGCGCGAGTCAACAAAGATCGTCGATCAAGCGTGCAGATCGATGGCCCAAGTTAGCTCATGATATCGCATTGGCAAAACATAAAGGGAAAGGCTTACAGAGGACTGAAGACCGTGCGACATGCGATTGCAATATATCGCATTGTACCAATATAAAGGAGCGGGGCCGATACACTTGTGACTTGGAGACCCAACAAAGATTATGGATGAAATTTAATATAATTTCAGTTCCGTAAAAAGGCATTTTTTAATGTAAATTCGCATTTTCGGTAAATAAACAAAAACCAAAGAAAATACGAATTGGGCAATATAACAGACCCGAAAGGGTTTTTATATGCAGCGAGATGTGTTTTAAGTTCTGTAACAAGCGGGATTTCGGGTGGGCTATAGGCAGTAAGTGGTATTGGCCAGCCTCTGCCCGAGCCCATACATTGGCCACCATGTGGCTAGGTGCCAGAGAGAGACAACCACCCTTTTCAGGCGGGTAATCTCTGTGCATGTTAGCCACCCGAAATCAATAATAATTGTCGATCAACAATCACTTGCGATCACACCCAAAGATGGATCCGAAGGGAATATATGGTGGAATTAATGATTTTTGAAGTCCGATAAATTGCGTTTGGGTGGATTCCCCCTGTTTTAGTGTATTTCTCTGTGTAAATAAAGAATGACTATTCTGAGGATTTCAAAGGCGTTGATGGTCCTTCCGTTATAGAATAGGTGGCCACCATCCCTAAAGGCATTTAGTAATGATTGCTAACTCTCAGAGGGGGATTTGAGCAGACAGAGGCCGGGACCAGAGAGCTCAGAAGGGGAAACGAACAGACAGCGTCGATTGGCTTAAAAGCCATAGAAGACAGAGACAAGCAAGGTTGAGACAGAGAGAAAACAGAGCCAGAGAAGGAAAGAAAGAGTCTATGTACTCAGAGAGGCTTGAGGGATTCAAGCAAACTCCTATTATTTTGTATCTGTTGTGTTGAGACTCAAATTGAGCTCACATTTTGTGAAACTCTACTCTTGAAGACATAATAGAGAGGTCACCACTGAAGGCTGGACCAGGAGACATAGCCCAAGAGTTTTGGGTGAACTCCATATTAAACTTGATGTGTTATGTGTGTTTGCCTTTTATGTTTCTTTAACTGCTTCATTGTCTATGTTATTCGCAACCTTATCAACCCATTGCACTGAGTAATATAGGCAAATCCATGCACATGAGTCTGTAATACCTTAAAACTAATCTAAGATCTTCATTTTCAAATCAAGTGGTATCAGAGCTTTAGGTTTGCTAAGGTTAGACAAGCTTATGCTGGATTGTTGAATGCTAACTAGGTCAAAGCTCAAATTAGGAGAAGGAGAACTGGTTGAGGCTAATCCAGAAATTGGAAGAGTCTATCCTAGGAGGAAAATGGCAAAACAAGTCCCATTGGAATCAAAATCTCAGTTCATGGACAGTTTCATGACCATGAAAGCCATGGTAGAAGAGATGTATTGAGAATTCAAGAAGGGTCGAGGTGAAAGCACTTTGACACCCAAACAAGACAAGTGAGCAGAGGAACCTTCTCTAGATGCCCCATAGGGCAAAGGGAAAGGGGGGAAGCTTCCTCCATATCTCCTCCACCATCACCTCCATCATCCTCATCTTCTAGCCCTGAAAAGAAAAAGAAGAAAACATCTTTGATTAAATTAGATGTAAAGTCTGATTTGCCAATCTATGATGGAGAACTAAATGCAAATTAGATAGATAACTAGATTAGACATATTGATGTATACTACAGGGTGCAGAACATTGATTCAGAGAGGAGAAAGATTCAACTAGCTAGCCTTCACCTTGGAGGAACTGCACTAGTGTGGTGGGAAGGTAGGACACAAATTGATTTGAAGAAGCATGGTAAAATTCTTTCTACCTGGAATGAATTTATCTTTGCCATTAAAAAAAAATTCTATCCACTAGCTTATATGCAGCAAGCAATGATGAGTTGGAAAACTCTTCGCCAATTAAAGGGCCAAAGTGTACAAAGCTATACCCAGGAATTTAGAAAAAGAGCTTTAACTCTAGGCATTTCTCTAGACTCACCTGAAACTTTTCTGAAGTATATAGGTGGTCTGCACAGCTATTTGAGGCACACCATTCTCATGTTTAACCCCACTAGCCAAGATGATGTATCATTTCAGGCTACACATGCAGAGGCTAGAGGCAAGAATGTGAACCCAAAGATTGGGGGATCATCAAAACCCTCTGCAAGCAAGAACAAGGAAAATAAGAATTTGAAATGGAAAGAGAGGAAGGAAAACATTGTACAGAAAGACAAACCTTCATGCACTCACTACAAGAAGGATGGGCACGATGATGAACACTACTGGTCTTTGCATCCAGAGCTGAAACCCAAGAATTTCGGTGGTAAGAAGAAGAACATTGTTGCTGCTACTCAGAAAGACTTGGGGTCAAACTCAGGTGATGAAACAATAGTCACAGCTACAGGTATAAAAGGTAAAAATTATGAAGCATCTACAAGTAATTCTACTCAATCTATTGATAATGAAGATAATGAGAGGAAAATACATGAGATTTTTCATATTAGAGTTATTTTCGAGCACCAAAAGATTGATAGTTTATTTGATAGTGGTTCACAAGTAAACTTGATTTCTGAAACAAATGTAAAGAAGTTGGTCTTACTAACAACACCTCACAAGAAGCCATATCCATTAGGTTGGGTATGTGATAAAGCTAAGCTACAAGTGACTAGACAATGTAAACTTAGGTTTGCTATTGGGTCAACATTTGTAGATGAGGTTGAGTTAGATATAGTTCCCTTGGATATATGTGGTATTATTTTAGGAAGTCCTTACTTGTATGATAGAAAGCCATTTTCTATAGAGCTGAAAATAAGTATCAACTCACCAAAGATGGAATAGAATATATTGTAAGAGCTCATAAACTTAAAAATAATTACTCTCTCATAAACTCAGGGCAGATGAAAAGAATTTTAAATTCATGCAAGCAATTTTTACTAATGGTTGTAAAGGAAAAGAACCCTGATAAAACCAATGTATTTGAAGGTTGTGATGCTAAACAGAAAACTAATTGAAAAAAAATTGTTTCAGAATATGATATCCTATTTCAAGAACCTAAAGGTTTTCCACCCAAAATGGAAATAGTGCATGATATTCATTTGCAGCAAGATGCTCCATTGCCTAACATCGAAATGTATAGGTTATCTGCTTTAGAGAATGCAGAGATCAAGAAGCAGGTATAGGAGCTACTCGATAAAGGGTTCATAAGACCAAGCACATCACCATGTGGATCTCCAATCATGCTGGTAAGGAAGAAATATGGTTCGTGGAGGATGTGCATTGATTACATAGCACTAAATAAAATAACGATCAAGAATCGTTATCCTCTTCCTCGCAGTGATGATCTATTAGATCATTTAAAAGAAGAATTTTACTTTTCCAAGTTAGACTTGTGTAGTTGTTACCATTAGGTCAGAGTTGCAGAATAAGATGCATGAAGGACTACTTTCAAAACAAAGCAAGGGATGTATGAATGGCTGGTTATGCCTTTTGGCTTAACTAATGCTCCTGCCGCTTTCATGAGAGTTATGAATGATGTATTCCGACTTTTTATTGATCATTTTGTAATTGTATATTTAGATGACATTCTTGTTTTCAGTCAAACATGGGAAGAAAATTTGAAGCATGTAAAGCAGACTTTAGATGTTTTGAAAAGAGAAAATCTCTATGTGAAGTTATCAAAATGTGAATTTGGCAAAAAATCTTTAAATTATTTGGGTCATATTGTAGGGGGTGGTGAATTGAAGATAGATTCCTCTAAGGTTGAAGTCATTGTGAACTGGCCAAAACCCAAATCTGCTACAAAAGTTAGGAGCAACGCAATATTGGAGAAAGTTTATTGCAAACTTTTCCTTGATTGCAACTCCCTTACAAGCTTTAACATGATTGAATAAGGTGTTTCAGTGGGGAGGCAAACAATAGAAAGCCTTTGACACCTTGGAAGAAAAAATTAGTACAGTACCAGTACTAGCACTACCAAATCTTCAATGACCATTTGAGATTGAAACGGATGCCAGTGACTATGCCATGGGAGCAGTGTTGATGCAACATGGTAAACCCATATGTTATCATTCTAAGACATTTACTTCTATAGTAGTTAATTATCCCACATATGATAAAGAATTGTATGCATTAGTACAAAGTGTGAAAAAGTGGAAACATTACCTAATGGGCAAAGAAACAATTATACATACAGATCATCAACCACTTCAGTATTTACACTCATAAACTAAATTGCAGCAATCAAGACACTATAGGTGGATGGGTTTTCTACAGCAGTTTCATCTTGTCATCAGATATAAGAAGGGCATACACAATAAGGTTGCAGATATGCCATCAAGACCAATCATAAATGCATCTACTATACTTAAGCATAACTCAGTATTGCATGAAAGCTACATTGAACAATATGCTCAAGATGTAGATTTTAAATATGTATATGCAACTTTAAGTCATGGCAAGTAGAAGAATTGGATTATCATGTTAAGGACCAACTCTTATGTCATTTGGGAAAGTTATGCATTCCTTAAACTGAAAAGGTTAACATAAACCGAGAAGCACATACTTCTCTAATATCAGGTCATTTTGGTGTAAGTAAAACAATTGCACAGTTGCAAAGGTTCTGTTATTGGCCAAGAATGCACGAAACAGATTCTAGATATATTAAAGGGTGTACCATGTGTACTAAAGCAAGCCCAACAATAGAAAACTAGGCTTGTACACTCCACTTCCAGTTTCGTCTCGTCCTTGGGAAAGTGTTTCCATGGACTTTGTTGGGGGATTGCCAAAGTCTAGAAAGGATCATGATTGTTTATATGTCATTGTGGATAGGTTCAGCAAAATGTGTATTTTAATACCTTGTAACAAACAGATTACAAGTGAACAAACAGCGAAGTTCTTTCAACAAGTATGGGTTCATTTTGGGTTACCCACTTCTATTGTATTTGATAAAGATCCCTGATTTGTTGGGAAGTTTTGGTCAAGTCTGTGGGAATTGATGGATACTAGACTGAAGAAGAGCACAACCTTTCATCTACAAATAGATGTCCAAACAGAGGTGGTCAATAGGACAGTGATCTAGTTGCTCAGGGGCTATTGCAGCAAGCATCCCAAGCTTTGGGATGAACATTTGTGTTATGTGAAACATGCTTACAACCGTGCCAAGCACTCTTCGACACAGAGATATCCTTTTGAGATTTGTTTTGGTTTTACACCAAAGTCTCCCTTGGATTTTTTCTTTAGTAAAGACATAGCAGTTGATGGACACAATGATGTGGACAAAGCAACCAAGTTCATTGAACAAATCCAAGAAATTCACCAGGCAGTGTAGGAACAATTGGAAAGAAGCCATACCAAGTATAAGGCAAGGCATGACAAGCATCGAATTGAGCATAGCTTCCAAGTTGGTGATCAAGTCTGGCTGTACATCAGCAAAGACAAAATTCAAGGTGAAGGTAAGAAGTTGAAGCCAATAAGGTATGCGCCTTTCAAGATACTTGAGAAAATTGATGAAAACGCTTTTCGCCTTGATTTTCCAGCTTACATGCATATCTATTCAGTATTTAATGCAGAGAACTTGAGATTGTTTGAACCTTCATTGATTGAAGATCCTGAAGAGCAAAGTCAGTGGCCTTCTATTGATAATCTATTGCCTGAATATCTCAATGAGTTACAGGAATATATAGTTCTAGATAGGAAGGTGAGAACTACGTGCAAAGGGGATGTTAAGTACCTCAGAATCGGACTCAAAGGTTCAAAACCAAGCAGTGCACAATGTATAGAAGTTGGACAAGTGAGGAAGTTGTATCCTCACTTAATCGATGCTTAAAAACCAACTTTTGGTGGTCCAAAAGCTTTTTCAGTGGGAAGGCGTGATCCAAAATGGATCCTAGAAAACCCTCCAAGTCTTCTAAAGATCACAAATATCACAAAAGAAGAACTCTTAGGAATGGCAGATTACACTATCGGGAGTGAAAAAACATGAAGAAATAGTCGAAAAACAGAGTATCGGCGGTGTAAACAACTTTGCATAGGAGCCATTGTGTCACGCCCCTACACCTGCGGTAGTCTTTCAACCGCTTATAGTGAGGTGTGGCACCACCGAACACTTTATTTTCACCAATACTTATGTTCATGGACTACGCCTTAACATTTGATACTTAGTTTATTTTCCTTCACCAAGTATTATTATTATTCCTTTATACTAATGAACACCCATACACATTCATTATCCCCAGCAATTATACATAAAGAACACAATTGCAACATCATAAAGGGAGGGGAAACTCCCTGAACAATGAGTCTACCCAATTTCAATATATTACACAACTTTACAATTTTTACAAGTATACTCGAGAAACCCCAAGTTTCATACTTAGCCAAATTTCCACTCGGCAACACCTTCGTGCAGCCAACCGTGTTCACTATTTCAATGCACGAGTCTCCTTGCCCGAGTCAGGCAGGCGTGCCCTCACACAGACTACCAACCAAAACTCCACAACCGAACTTATGTTACCCGGCAGGCGGACACCTTCCTGCACCTTCCACCCAGACTTACGACCGACGGGCGGGCACCTACATGCACCCTCAACCCGAGTTATCAACCGGCGGGCGGGCACCTACACACACCACCCACGTTTACCTCCGAATGGTCGGTAGTCACCTTCGTGCGACCCACGACCCACGCTACACCCGTCACCAAGACTTTGTGCCAACCTCGTGTAGAGCTACTCGATGAGCATGTGCTCACCTGTGCCTTACTGCGGCTTCTTCTCCACCCTTCGCACTTCTCTTTGATGATGAATGATCTCCAAATGATCCTTCGTTGATGTTCCATGCTCCAACTTACGCCCTCCATATATATGGGCGGTTGGGCGAGTCATGCCACCCAGCCGACTCGTCCAACACGTTCAGCTGACGCCCTCATCTTGCCAATTCGTTTACCTTTGTTTGGTCGGCCTGCCCATCACATGGGACCGCCAACCCATCCTTCACCCGAATTCTTAAGTCTATGAGGTCGGCCCGTGGGTGATGCCAACTTGTCCCCACGGTATAAACTCACCTAGCCAAGACTTCCCATGTGCATTTTACACATGCTCACTCGCACACCTTATTGTAGCTCGTCGTTTCACATCGCATGACCGCAGATCCTTACATCCTCCTCCACCTGAAGTCATTATCGTCCTCGACAATATATCATCCCGGTAACCATCTTGCCACCAAGATCATCATCTCCAATTGTCTCATCCTTGGTCCATGATATCAATCAGTCCATACACTGCAACATCTCTGCAACATATGCAAAAACAATCATCTCCACCATGTGTCATCCTATCCTGTGAACTGTCATAATATACTCCAACATAATGTCAAAATCTCTCTGGTACATTGCTAGCCCTCATGACTCGAACTAGTTGGGTGATCAATCCAACTGTCGCGCTCAAATCATAAGAATGTCCATCCTTATGCATACACCAGTCTTTCTCGAATTCTACCACATCCTGGACTAACCATGAATCTCTCCCATGCTCAGGTCCATGGAAACTCCATCCCATCTGCAACATGTCATGATGCTAATGCCGAACCATTCCTGCACCATCTGTCATACCTACTCAACCTATTTTAAGGACTCACTGCCATGAGTAACCCAACAATGAACCCCATCTTCTATGTCATCTAAGAATATGTAGAGGGAGTGGAGCCTGAAGGCTCACCCTCACTAATAAGCTCAATCCATTTGTCAGGATTCTCTATCTCCATCCTCTGTAGATATGCAACCCGATCCTCCTCATGGACATTCGGTCTCACATAAACCTCCTCATCATCATCATCCTCAACCTCCTCTAGCCTTCTTGACAAATTTAAGATATTATCAGATAATGTTCTGATAACTAATGACTGCTCAGTAAGCTTTGCCTCAACAATAGACAATCACTTACACATGTCATTCATGCACTTCTCATCCTCCATCTACATCACTGCTAGCTTATAATCAAGTCTGGTCACACCAATGGTTAGAACACCAATGGGTACATCTTCCCTTCCATCGTAAATGTACAGCTTCTTCAAATGTGGAACAATCATAGCATCATATTGTTTCAAGAATTCCATCCCCGGTATAGCTTCATAGTCATCAATCCGCGCTATCGTGAAGTCAACTTTCTCGGTCCACTCACCCAGTGTTGTGTCCACTCTTTCAGCTACACCAAGTACAAAATCTGGAGGAGAATTCATTGTCTTTATTTGTGCCTTCACTGGTACAAATTCCAGCCCAATCCTTCTCACAATATCCTCACTCATAAATTTGTGAGTAGCCTGACTATCTACCATAGTGAGCACATCAGCACTCCCAATCTTCATCTGAGCATACTCCAAGCTATTCCTCTCGGGATCTCTTCGAGAGACCACCTCCAAGAATCTACATCACCCCCACAGAAGCTTCTTCATTCTTCGTATTAGACTGTGCAATAGTGGCCACTTTCGGTCTTGAAGGACAATTCTTCACCATATGTAGTTCAGCACATATCCAACACTTCAAAGGCTTCTTCATCTTCATCTTATCATCTGATTTCGAAGCATCATCCCTCTTCTTCTCTTTCGGCTTATCGAAATTCTTCTTTTTCTCATCAGAAGTTTCGTCATAATGCTCCACCAATCGATCCACAGCAGCAAAAGCCTCCTCAAGTGTCTTAATCTTCTACCTCTTCACTTCATTTCATGCCCAAGGTTTCAATCCAATAATGAATTTGAACACCTTGTCCCTCTCCGCCATGTCAGGAAGTTCTAGAACTGCACTTGCAAACTCCCGCTGATATGCTTGTAGGTTCCCTGTCTACTTAATAAACTTAATCTTCATCCTTGCTTCCATGTTTCATCCTAAGGACTGAAGTGGGCCTGCAAAGCCTTCTTCATGTCATCCCACGAAGTTATGTCATCAGTATTTCCATTGGCAATCTAATCCATTCTCCTTTGCCACCACATCTAGCATCCTTCATCAAGAATTGAGTAGCTACCTTCACCTTTGTCTCATCATCAGATAGACCCAAGCGTTCCAAGTATTTCTCCATATCCCAAAGAAAGTTACCAAGAGTCTTTGCACTTCTTGCACCATCATAAGATTATGGTTCCTTGACTTTCACATGAGGCACTATTCCACCTGAGTTATGCCTCACGACCTTCTTCAACACCGTGATCTCATCTCAGGCTTCATCAAGAGATTTCTGCAAGTTCAACATTTCTGCCAAACCTCGGCCCCTTGCTTCTCCAATCTCCTTGACTTCATCTTCAAGTTGTGTACACTTAAGATCAGTGTACTCATGCTGAGTCCAGAATTCATCGAGTTCTTCCCTCATCTTCGAATTAGCCTCTTAACCTTTCACGACCAAGTTCATCTTCGTAGTCCAGTAAGACTCCAATTCGTCCATTCTTTCCAACACCCTTTCAATGAAAGTCAAAGTCGCATTGTGGCTAGATTCTCCCGTTTCTACACGAGATTCACTTGCCATCTCTATTAACTGCTTCCTTCTTTGTGATCTAGTATAGGCCATCCACCAACTTCACCAAGTTTCCTGCAAAACCGAACCAGCTCTTGTCCCACCTGTATGTGAAACCAGCTTCCTTCACCTACAAGTACCTGCTTCCACTATCATGAGCAACCCTGCTCAAACACCAACTGTCAAGGTGTGTATCAGCTTCAACCTTCAATGCCCGAATCAGCGACTCTGATACCAACTGTCACGCCCCTACACCTGCGGTAGTTTTTCAACCGCTTATAGCGAGGTGCGACACCACTGAACACTTTCTTTTCACCAATACTTATGTTCATGGACTACGCCTTAACATTCGATACTTGGTTTATTTTTCTTCACCAAGTATTATTATTATTCATTTATACTAATGAGCACCCATACACATTCATTATCCCCAGCAATTATACATAAAGAACACAATTGCAATAGTATAAAGGGAGGGGCAACTCCCTGAACAATGAGTCTGCCCAATTTCAATATATTATACAACTTTACAATTTTTACAAGTATACTCGGGAAACCCCAAGTTTCATACTTAGCCAAATTTCCACCTGGCAACACCTTCATGCAACCAACCGCGTTCACCATTTCAACACACAAGTCTCCTTGCCCGATTCGGGTGGGCACGCCCTCACACAGACCGCCAACCAAAACTCCACAACTGAACTTGTGTTACCCAGCGAGCGAGCGCCTTTGTGCACCCTCCACTAGCACTTACGACCGATAGGCAGGCGCCTACATGCACCCTCCACCAGAGTTATCAACCAGCGGGTGGGCGTTGTCACACACCTTCACCCAAGACTTCAACTAGCGGGCAGGTGCCTACACACACCACCTGCATTTACCTCCGAACAGTGGGTGGGCGCCTTCGTGCGACCCACGACCCATGCTACATCCGCCACCAAGACTTTGTGCCAACCTTGTGTAGAGCTACCCGATGAGCGGGCACATCACCTGCACCTTGTTGCGGCTTCTTCTCCACCCTTCGCACTTCTCTTCAATGATGAATGATCTTCGAATGATCCTTCATTGATGCTCTATGCTCCAACTTACGCCCTCCATATCTATGGGCAGTTGGGCGAGTCGTGCCACTCGGCCAACTCATCCAACACGTTCATCTGACACCCTCATCTTGCCAATTCATTTGCCTTCGTTTGGTCGGCCCACCCATCACACAGGACCGCCAACCCATCCTTCGCCCGAATTCTTAAGTCTATGAGGTCGGCCCGTGGGTGATGCCAACTCATCCCCACGGTATAAACTCGCCTAGCCAAGACTTCCCACGCGCATTTTACACATGCTCGCTTTCACGCCTTGCCATAGCTTGTTGTTTCTCATCGCATGACCGCAGGTCCTTACACATTGGATCTTGCCGATCAACGGTCTATATCTGATCGACATATCACAATCGACAATGGCAAGCGAAGGTGATCAGAGACCGCTCTATGAATGTTGCGACAATGATCAGCGTGAGTCAATGAGGACCATTGATCAAGCGCGCAGATCGACAACCCAGGTTAGCTCGCGATATCACATCAGTAAAACACAAATGGAAAGGCTTACGGAGGACCAAAGACCGTGTGACATGTGAATGCAATATATCGCATCGGAGCAATATAAAAGAGCGGGGCCGATACACTTGCGACTTGCGGCCCGACAAAGATTATGGATGAAATTTGATATAATTTTAGTTCTATAAAAAGGCGTTTTTTAATGTAAATTTGCGTTTTCGTTAAATAAACGAAAACCAAAGGAAATGCGAATTTAGCAATATAATGGACCCGAAAAGGTTTTTATACACAGCGAGATGTGTTTTAAGTTCCGTAACAAGCGGGATTTCCTGCAGGCCATAGGCAGTAAGTGGTATTGGACAGGCTCCGCCCAAGCCCATACACTGGCCGCCACGTGGCTAGGCGCCAGAGAGAGAAAACCACCCTTTTCGGGCGGGGAATCTCCGTGCGCGTTAGCCACTCGAACTCAATAATAATCGTTGATCAACAATCACTTGCGATCATGCCCAAAGATGGATCCAAAGGGAATATAGGGTGGAATTAATGATTTTTGAAGTCCGATAGATTGCTCTTGGGCAGATTTTCCCCCGTTTTAGTGTATTTCTCTGTGTAAATAGAGAATGACTATTTTGAGGATTTCAAAGGCACCGATGGTCCTTCCATTACAGAACAGGTGGCCACCATCCTTGAAGACGTTTAGTAATGATTGCCAATACTCAGAGGGGGATTTGAGCAGACAGAGGATGGGAGCCAGAGAGCCCAGAAGAGGAAATGAACAGACAGCGCCGATTGGCTTAAAAGCCACAAAAGACAAAATACAAAGACAAGCAGTGCTGAGAAAGAGAAAAAACAGAGCCAGAGAAGGAGAGAAAGAGTCTGTGTACTCAGAGAGGCTTGAGGGATTCAAGAAAACTCTTGCTATTTTCTATCTGTTCTGTTGAGACTCAAAATGAGCTCACATTTTGTAAAACTCTGCTCTTGAAGACATAATAAAGAGGTCACCACTAAAGGCTGGACCAGAAGACGTAACCGAGGAGTTTTGGGTGAACTCCATATTAAACTTGTTGTGTTATGTGTATTTGTCTATTATGTTTCTTTAACTACTTCATTGTCTATGTTATTTGCAACCTTATCGATCCATTTCACTAAGTAATATAGGTAAATCCATGCACATGAGTCTATAATACCCAAAACTCTGATCATTTTAAACTTGTGACTACGTATTACCCTTCTCCCAATTCAACACAATTCCTATATGGATAGATTTGTAAATTTATTTATACAACAAAGGGAATGAGAGAGACTACATCTATAACCAATTTAAATGGGGAATCCAAGGTGATCCACACAATGAATCAATACTTCCTGAGATACTAGACCCTGTGCATAAAGCTAGACCAGAACAAAAAAGTTGGGAGTTCTTCCGGTGAATCGCCAAGTGTGTTCGTTGCTACAACACCCTCAAAATTTTGGCCTATATTCAAACTTTGGAGCCTCCTATTAACCATGTGAACTATCGTTTCTAGTTGTTAAAGATATTTCATACTTGTTTTATAAGTTTCCAAGTCCCTTTATGAAGAAATTTCAAGTGTCATATTTTATTAAGGGAAATGTCGCTCTTTGTGAAGGGGAGTCATAGTGCACCTTGAAGCAGAAGATTTAGTGTTTTCTCTTGTAATAATGGGTCTTGTCTGTCATACAGATATGTATTAGACTCATTCCCAAAGCATTGTGCACTTTCTTATTTCAGTCAACACGAGTGTCATGTGGTGCATCTTAAGTGTCGCACTTGGAGGCAAGTGTAATTTTGTTGTATTTTCAATGGATGTATGTTGATTTTGGGTGTTAAGTGTTTGATTTTAATGTGGTTGATCATTTATCAGTGTGTGATAATGTTCAAGTCTTGGTACATGTTCTGGTACCATATTCTATTTCACAGATCCCACACTTAGTCAATTTCTAAAGTGTTTTGGTATTCATAACTTGCCTGACCAACCACTCCTCATCTTATCTTCCTGAACTATGCAATGTGTTGTCTCAAGTCCCATTCATCCATCCTTGCCTCCTAGAACTATGCATTGTGTAGACTCTAACCCGAGGAATTGTGTAGTGCATAATCCTAATGGTTAGTCCTTCCCTCTTGCACTTGTAAATTGTGCAACCTTTACCTAGTCAGGCTTCCCCTGCGCACTGCACATTCTCAGTCAACATTCAAGCCTTGTCTCAGTCCTTGACTTGCTCAACACTGCAATCCATTGTCTCAATCCTCCCAAAATTGTGCATTGTGCAATCATAGTGAGAAAACCTACATCACTGCATCCTTGACTCCCGCAATTGCGCAATCTTGCCTTTCAGTCCCTCAACCAATGCGCATTATGTAGTCACAGTGACTAGACCCTCATCACTTCCTCTTGTTTTTTTGCACTGCGCAAGTGCTGAGCCTACTCCTAAGTCCTACATTTTGTCCCATCTCAATCAGTGTGTGCATGAGAAACGAGATAGACTAGGATATTTTGGGACTGGTGTCAACTTGTCATGAGTGATTCCATATGTAGGTATTTTCATCTTGGCATGACTGGATCATGCTCAGGAGGATGCAAAGGAGATGACACAATAAGGCACTTGTGAAGTTGAAGATACAAAGATATCATTAAGCACAGACATGAAGGAACACTAGATCATAATAGAAAAAGGAAGATCAAGATCACATGAAAATCTCTACCTCATCCCAACCTCTTGGAGGATGAAGATGAAGTACATGCAAGACTTATCATGAAGATACAAATATGGCACCAAAGGGAGAAGCTTGGCATAGACATTTTACAATGAAATTACATGTCATCATTGCCAAGTAATGGCCTGTCCAAGTGTCACCTAAAAAGTCTTATGTGTCATTGTACTTTTCCACATCATTGGTTGATGTAATTAAGTAATTTTCAATATGAGAAATGTACAGTGTGTGGAAGCCCAAGTGTCACACATAGAATGTGAAGAGTCATGTGGCAGCTCAAGGATTTTATAGGAATTTGAAAATTAAATTCCATACCATGTGAATTGTCATTTCTAGTTGTTAAAGACATTTCATACTTGTTTTCTAATTTTCCAATTCCCTTTGTGAATAAATTTCAAGTGTCGTATTTTGTTAAGGAAGTTGTCGCTTTTTGTCAAAGGAAGACATAGTGCACTTTTAAGAGCCATATTTGGTGTTTTCTCTTGTACTAATGGGTCTTATATGTAATAGAGATATGCATTAGACTCATTCCCAAAGTATTGTGCACTTTCTTGTTGGAGTTGACACGAGTGTCACATTCTATATCTTAATTGTCACACCTAGAGGCAAGTGTTATTTTGTTGTTGTTTCAATGGATGTATGTTGATTTTAGGTGTTAAGTGTTTAATTATCATGTGCTTGATCATTTATCATTATGTGATCATGTTCAAGTCCTGATGCATGTTCTAGTTTCATCTTTCGTTTCATTGATCCCACACTTTTAGTCAATTTCTAAAGTGTTTTTATCTTCACAACTTTCCTGACCAACCAATCCTCAACTACCTTCCTAAAGTATGCATTGCACATTCTCAATCCCCAGTCAACCATCCTTGCCTCCTGGAACTACACACTGTGTAATCTCTACCCCCAGGAACTGCACATTGTGTAACCTATGCCCCTAGGAACTTCCCATTGCACAATCCTAGTGCTCAGTCCCAACCTCTTGCACTTGCAAATTGTGCAACCTTTTCCCAGTCATGCTTCCATTGCACACTATGCATTTTCAAGCAGTAGTCAGGTCTTGTCACATTCCTTGACTTTCTCAATTGCACAATCCATTGTGTCCTAGAACTATGGACTACACAATCACAATGAACAAGCCTTCCTCACTACATCCTTGACTCCCTCAATTTTGCAATCCTACCTTTTAGTCCCTTAGCCACTGTGCATTACGCAGTCACAATAACTAGATCCTCATAATTTTCTCCTATTTCTGTGCACTTGCGCAATCCTTGAGCCTCCTCCTCAGCCATGCACTCTGCCCCAACTCAATTAGTTTGTGCATGAGAAATCGATAGATTAGGAGGATTTGTGACTGACGTCATCTTGTCATGAGTGATTCCATTTGTAAATATTGTTATCTTGACATCAATGGATGACACTCAAGGACGATGTCAAGGAGATGATGCAAGAAGGCACTTGCGAAGCTCAAGATACAAATGGATCATCATGCAAAGAGATGAAGGAACACTAGATCACGATATAAGAAGGAAGATTAAGATCACATTAAAAGCTCCACATCATCCCAAGCTCTTGGAGGATGAAGATGAAGTACATGCAAGACTTATAATGAAGATACAAAAATGGAATAAAAGAGAGAAGCTTCGCATAAGCACTCTACAATGAAATTCCGTGTCATCATTGCCAAGTCATGGTTTGTCCAAGTGTCATCCGAAGAGTCTTATGTGTCATTGTATTTTTCCACATCATTGTTTGACGTAATTATGTAATTTTCAAAATGAGAAATGTAAAACGTGTGGAAGTTGAAGGGTCACACATAGAATGTGAAGAGTCATGTATAAGCTCAAGAGTTTCATAGGAATTCAAAAAGTCACAAGGAGCTTAAGAGGCACAAGGGAGGTGGAGAGTCACCTCATTTGTTATATATATACCTACAAAGCTAAAGAGAAGGATTTTTCACCTTGGGTTCTCAAGTTAGGCATAGTAGAGAAGATTAGTATTTTGTGAAGCAAGTAGTTTCTTAACATTCCACTATTGGAACTAGTGTTTTATCATTGTAATGGTGTATCTTGTGACTTTCACTTTATAATTCGAAGCTCTTGGAGCCAACACACTTTTCATGGATATGTCAGGAATGATTATAATTTTATTCTTTCATTGGTTGTGGTGTGTGTTTATGTTAACACATACAAATGAAAATGAACTATTTTGTTGGCTTTAGTATGCATCTTTGAATTGTGTGTATTTTTCTTTCATTATCATTATTTCTTTCTGAACTATTTCACAAGATTATGAACTATGCTTTCAAATATATGTGTGTGTATTTATTATGATAGTACTATTAATTTTCTCTTAAAGACTCACTTTCTCTTCCTTTCTGTGAAAGAACCATTATACAATTTTCAATTGAATACATCACAAAGCTAACTTGTTTGTTTATCTCGAAAGTACATGCATTTCTCTTGTGTCATTTATTGCTTCCAAGGAAAATCTTTAAGATTATGGAAACCAAACTAAATTTTTGATTGGGGATTCTACTCCAAATGGGGTGAGGTTTAATTATGACTTCATATCAGAGAGACCCTCTTATTGTTGGTGGCATTCAGCACCGTCAATAGTTATGGCACTAGAAGGAGGGAAACCTTTTTATGGATGGAAATTCACCACATTCACATAAATAACCTTTTGTGCAAGGTAGTAATTGTTCGATACCAACTCCAACTCATATATTTGAGAAGGAAGAGTCACCTCACCAAGGTCTTGAGCATGTATATGAAGTTACTTACAACCAAATCAAGGCACTTCAGCCTATTACTCGTCGATTCACTAGAGCTCTTGGATTACTTCCTGTAGAATTTGTTCTTCCTTATAAGCAGTTAAGGAAAGAGACCACCCGTCGTGGTGTTTTAGTCTCTTTGGTGGAGGAATTGGTCACTACTACTCTTGAGTATTTAGTTCTTTCACTTGAAGATTCAATTCATCAAGGAGACCTTCTACCACCTATTGGGGAATATCTGGATGGAGACTGGGAGGTTTTTTAATTTTGTGACAAAGAACATATGAGAGAAGATGAATAGTCGAATAATAACGAGGATTTGAACGGTGAAGGAGAAGAGTATTCAAAATCAGAGAGTGAGGAAGAGGAGGAGAACGAAGACATGGCCGATGACCAATTGGATTTGACGGCCCAAGGGCCTATTGATTTTCTACGAAATCTCCATCGCTTACCCAAGCACTCGAAAAATTTTCTTACAAAGTACAATCTCGATAAGAAAATGAAGGTCGAAGACCAAATTGATGGCTTGTACTTGCATATACAGATGTTATAGGTATGCTTTGATTATCTTTCTTGTAGATTATTTCCATACTCTCTGAAAGGTAGAGCATCAGTTTGATACCATATCCTTCCACCAAATTCAATCCATAATTGGATGGACTTTAAACAGTGATTCTTAGAAAAGTTTGTTGATGATAAAACTACGTCATGCTACTTAAACAACTCAGAAACATTAATATGGGGGATAAATAAAAGTTTTAAATGTATCTTGAACAAATTCCATGTTGATGTACAACTGCATGACTCAATTACTAAAGATTATTATGTTGCTAACTTGCCGCTAACATATCTAATTTTGTCAAGCACGCTGCAAAAGATACTTTGGATCTTAAATTTACATATCTAATTCACATTGATAAGGACTTAAGTTCTATCGGGTCATTGTCGATCAGGAAGATTCAAAGGACTCCAAATACACTAGTAAAAAGTCCCAGGCCTCTTCTATCAAAGCTAAAGAGAAATATCCTTTTGACATGGACAACTTGACCAAATTTTTGAAGTTGTTAACCAGCAAAGTATCAGAACTTAAGAACCAGTCGAGTGAGGCTTCTACTAACAAAAATTATTTTAAGTCATTTCTTAAGAATAATTCCAATCTACTGGCTAATTCTACACAAAGCTCTAATGTTTTATTCAATATTGAAAACTTGGGCATGGATAACTAGTGTACCTTTCATCAATAAGTAGTACATTAAAAATAATAATAATAAATCCCTCAATGGAAACACAACATGAATGTTATGGTTGTTAATGTCATTAAAATTTTGTTAGCATAAGAGCATGCACAGTAGACTCAAGAGACTGATGAACTCTCCTACATAGAGGAAAAATCAAATGCGGGTGATTCAATTTTCCTGTTTGACCTTATATTGAACAATGATCGACAAGGTGTTGGTGAGCCCCCAAAGGGTGATGCTCATCCTTAACAACCTGCTAAGAAATATAATTTGAGGAGCAAAGGATAGGTGCCTAAGCAAGATGTGAGAAAGCAATTATTAAGAAAGATATTACCTCCTAGTAATCCTGCTCACATCACTTAGAGTAAATCTGGGAGTACAAAACCTCAAAAGAATGCCGCCAAAAATAATAAAACAAGTTTGTGACCCCTGAGGCATCGAACAAATTCACACCACCTACCTCTACAACACACCCCTCTCAAGATGAATATATTGATTACAATATTCATGAAGACATGAAGAAGGCACACGCAAATATTTCTATATTTGATCTAGCTAAGTTTATAGAGAAACATGAGTTGAATATTCAAGAATTTACATCTTAGCCTCCATCAGGTAGAATGGTTTTTGCTTCTCAAGCCTCATATAGTAAGTCTCCAAACATTCTCGAACAAGTCGTTCATCTAGCTAAAGTAAATTTTAGGTCCACTTGTCCCCCTTTTCTTTTAACTTTTGAAATCTTTAATTTTAATGTCCATAATTTCCTAGTAGATTATGGTGCATCTAGAAATGTCGTTCCTCTATCCATCGCAAAGAAAATCAATGCTAAATGGGAAAAGACTGACATCAGAATCATACAATTAGATAGATATTTAGTACATGCAATTTTTGAGCTTAACAATGTTATAATTTGCTTACCATCATACCACAAAACTCACCATTGTATTGATATTGTCAATGTGTACATTCTGGAAGCTTATGCCTTGCTTGTAGAGATTTGTCTAGCAAGTTGCAAGGATACTTTGCTATAGACTGGTCACATTTGTGGCTTCTGTATAAGGGCAAGACTAACCATTTATGAGTAAAGAGTGAACCTTTCATGAAACATACCATCATGGCACTTGAAGCTCCTAACGAACCTATCAGTTATGTGCAAGTAATATTCGGAAATTAATTTTTACAAGTGGATCATGGATGTTATCTTGTGCAACCATCCCATATACCACTAGATATACAGTTGGAACCCTTTCCTTGCTATCCAATTGGTAATAACAATTTCTATATTATAGATGTAAATAGTACTAGCATAGGAACTAACCCTGATGTCGCTAACCTTTGGAATTTTTATTTTGATGATTCGAAAACCCATGAGGGTTCTGGAGCTGGTTGTATTTTAATAGACCTGCGAAATAACAAATATTTGATCTCATGTCATTTAGAATTTGAGTAAACAAACAACGTCATTGAATATGAAGCACTCATTTCGGGTTTAAAGAAATCCATAGACCTCAAAATGGAAGTGCTTAAGCTAATAGATGACTCAGAAATTGTAACATGTTAGGTACAAAATATTATTCATTGTGTGTCCCCTAATTTAAAGAACTACCAATAAGAGGTATGACATCTCATTTCATTTTTTCAAGATTTTAATATTTATTATGTTCCTAGAATTCATAATGCAACTGCAGACACATTAGCTAATGTAGCTACTAGTTTATCACCATTGAGATATGGTTTTTCGATTGAGATTATTTATAAGCCATCCGTTCTTGATATTGTTACTAATTTTCATGTTTTCAATCATGACCAATAAATATTGGATTTTATGGCAAATTATGATATGTTTAAGGATGTAGTAATAGATGAAGATGAGAACAAAAAGGCTTTGCAGGAATCAACTAAGGTAAGTAAAGGGAACTCCATTCCCAAGGGTGTGGTATCTTTGGAAAAGCTTTAAGACTTACAAAATTGTTTTAAGGGCCAACCAATGTTAATACCCATATGTCTACACCATTTCACGAACAAATAAATCTGGGTATGAAAGAAGATTTGTAGTATGTGAATCGTGGTACTTGTTTTTCTCCACAAGAGCAACAAGCCTTTGTCCATCTTTTCAAGTAGTACCGAGATGTGTTCACATGGACATATGATGACTTGAAGACTTGTAATACGTGAATTATCCATAATGTGATACCCATCAAGGAAGGGGTAAAGCCTTTTCAACAAAAATTAAGAAAAGTTCATCCTACGCTTGAATCCCTTATTCAGAAAGCTCAGAGGAAACTATTGGATGCCTAGATCAATTTCAAAGTTCTTCATTCTTCCTAGGTCTCTAATTTGGTTCTTGTAAGAAAGAAGTCTGGAGAGATAAGCTTATGTGTTAATTTTTGTTAACTTGAACCGAGCTTCAGATAAAGATAACTATCCCACGACATCGATGGAGCAGATCCTTCAGATGGTGTCTGGGTTAGAAATGTTCTTTCTATTAGACGATTTTTTTGGATGTAACCAATTTCTAGTAGCAGAACCTGATAGATTCAAGACTACATTCAGGACTAAATGGGGTACATTCGTGTTTTGTCAAACGCCTTTTGGACTTATCAATGTAGGTGCCATATTTCAGCAAGCTATTGACATCACGTTATGTGTTTTGATTCGGCAATCTTGTGGTGTAAATGGATGATGTTACAATATTTTATAAGAAGAGATCTAATCACTTTCATCATCTACGGCAAAATTTTTAGCAGTGTCGAAGATATGGAATTTCCTTAAATCCAAAGAAGAGAATCTTCAGAGTGTCTAAGGGAAACCTATTGGGACACATTATAGCTAAGAGAGGAATTAAAGTGTACCCTGAGCAAGTCAAGAATATTGCTTAGATTCCCTTTCCCGTGAATAAGAAATCCACGAAATCCTTCTTGGGAAAGATTAACTTTCTTCCAAATTTTCTCCTTGGATTATGCACAGATCGTTAAACCATTACAAGAGATGATCAAGAAGGATGTAGTTTATAAGTGGGATCAAAGGGAGAAATATGCCTTCACCCAGATTAAACAAGAAATCGTCAAAGCCCCAACGTTATATAGTCCATATTTTGGCAAGAATATATTGTTATATACTTTTACTTCTGACATGTCTCTTACATTCGTTCTCACTCAGAAGGATGATCAAGGAAAGGAGTGGCCTATATCATTCATGATTGCTAGCTTAAAGGGATCTCAATTGAACTACCCTGCCATTGAAAAACAAGCATATGCAGTATACAAGGTTGTGAAGCACTTTAGGCCTTAACTCCTAAAAAGTCATGTTATCATCTGTGTGCCTCACCCAACCTTAGATCGGTTTTTATGCAACAAGAATTGGGTGAAAGGAGGGTGCACCAGATCATAAGCCTTCAAGAGTATGATCTAGAATTAAAACCAGTTCATACGATAAAATTCCATGGTCTCTATCGTCTTACAATAGAAGCGGTTAATTCACCAGAAGAGGAATCTTCTTTATGGGAACAAGAGATCGAAATGTAGAATATTGAACAAACTACCCCTATAAGCACAACCACTTATTGCTACGCTGATGTGTGACAGTATCTAGAGCATGGTACCTTTCCCTCACACTTATTATCTAAACATAAGAGGAATATTTTACTTAAAGCTTTATACTATATATTTTTGCATGGTGTGTTTTTTGGAAGCACCACAATGGTGTCCTACTTAGATACTTGGAAGCATAGGATTCAGAAAGGGTATTGAAAGACCTTAACAATGGTCCAACTGGTGGACACGACATAGGAAATACTACTGCTCATAAATTCATTTGGGTTGGTTATTATTGACCCACATTATTTAAGGATGCACACGCATGTACCCATAAGTGTTATGTTTTTCAACAATGTGTTAGTCACAATAGAAAGTCAATCGCCCCATTGCAACCCATTATCATTGTAGAACCTTTTCAACAATGAGGATAGGATGTTATCGGAAAATTTTGTCCATATTCATCAAAGAAGCACTGATATATCCTAATTTCTAAATGTTATTTTTCTCAGTGGGTTGAAGCAATTCCATTGTAACAAGTGAATGAGCAGGAAGTCATCAACTTCCTTAAGCAAAATATCATTACTAGGTTTGGCATTCCTACGTCACTTATTTTTTATAATGCAACTTACTTTTTTTTGTTGAAACCTTGTGATTTTTCATTAGAGAATGGTATTAGTTTAAAGAACTCGTCTAATTACTACCCTCAAGGAAATGGTTTAGTTGAGTCTACCAAGAAGAAATTGATTTGAAATATCAAGAAAATTGTTTACTCTCAGTAGAGGAACTAGCATAATGCATTGGTGAATTCTTTGTGGGATGACTGTGTCACACCAAAACCCTCTCTAAAAACTTCTCCTTACTTTCTTTTTGTATGGCAAAGAATTTATCCTTCCTCTGAACATATACCTTTGAACCCTTCAATTTTCTTAAGAATCTTGAGGTAAACCATGTCTTATTTCTCAAAGCAGGATAGACACCCTTTTGAATTTAGAGGAAGAAAGGCAGAAAACGAAACAAAAGTTTGTTATCCATCAGAACCATATCAAGCACTAGTTTGACAAGAAACTTGTGGGGAACAACGATTTCAATGTGGGAGACCTAGTATTGAAGTGGGATAAATCCCATGAAGAGAAAGGTAAACACACTAAATTCCAATCCCTATGGATCAGACCCTTTTTTGTCCATGAAAAGCTTGGACACCATACTTATCATCTTCAATACTTAGATGGGAAGATGGACTCCCCATGATCCGAATTTAAATAGGAACACAACAAATTACAAATATAACCATAAATACAAAGATTCATTAGAAATAATACTTCATTTCATTAATGTAAAATATTGAAATATGCTTACAAACAAAAATGGAAATAAACCAGTTAGGGGATGGTAGCTTATCTCTCAGAAGAGATGTGGTGGCTACATGCCTCTAAACTATCTTGTAATGAGGCTTGAAGGCCTATTTATTGTTGAGAAACAATGGAAAACCCTAAACATCCAAAAACCTAACCCTAGGAGATGAAGCGCCAAACTATGGGCCCCGTTTTGGGTAAATTGGTACATCAACTTCTCAGGGTCGTAACTTTGGCATACGATCTTCTTTTGACGTGCACAATACCTCGTTAGAAAGATCTATCTGAGGACTAAAACTTTTTAGTGAGACACATCAGCCCATGGACCCATGTTGCTCCCAGTTTTCCCAAAAACATGTCATTTAGGACCTCAAAACAGCTCCGGAAGTTCAAGACCCGAAAAACTGCCAAAAATAATAAAAGAGACAGTTGTGGGGGTACAAGTGAGCTAGGTGGGTGGGCACTAAAATCCACCTGGATCATTCCTTCCCCCTTAAGAAGAAATGATCCTCATTACGTTGAGTTCCTCCATTAGATGAGGAAACTTTTGTTGAGCTTTGTCCCTAGTGAGTTGTTATGCAACCTCTGATGTGTCCACTAATGGTGGGAAGCATGGTCGAGGTTGGTCCACATTGAACACTCAGTGTAATCAAAGGAATGTGGGAATGTTGTGCTCCAAATAATTGTTTCCCACAGCTTGGTAATGGTGTAAGTACCATATCGGAGTGGTCTGAGCTTCTGATGGGCTCTTGTAAGGCGTTCTTTCTGCAGATACAACCAAACTTTGTCTCCCACTTGAAACTTGTGTGGTATGTAATGTTGATCATGTTGCTACTTGTACTTGGCATTTTCTAGAATAGAGTGGTGATAGATTGGCCCATTGGGTAGAGGTGCTCTCAAAGACATATCGAACGAATGCTTGACCTGACAGTGCAATGGTACCCCTGTGGGTGAGGAGAAGATGTTCCTGCCTTCTTTCATGACTGTATCCACCTGCTTCTATTCCGTGGAGGAACCCTTCCTGGGGGCCATGGATGTGGCTACGATCTTCCCCTTACTTTGAAGGCAAACTAGACAGAAAATAAATTTCCTATTCTGGGAGATGATCTTACTACCTTTGTTAGCAGAGATCAAAGAAGTGGCGGTAGGTGGGGTTACCTCCAGTATCCTATATAATGTCTTACACAAACAAATAATAACAGTGCGAGGCCTTGACTCATATATATCATGTCGCTTCTACAAGTGGTTGGCCTAATAATACATCACAAACATCAAGTGGTGCAACATCACACAATACGTCATCTGTGAAGGAATTGATGTTGTAGGGAAGGTGGCACTGTTGGCGGACTCGGAGATCTCGTCCTTAGTGAAGCCACCCGATGTTGTACGGTTGCGAGTGTGGTATGGTTGGTAGTCCCAGCCGCTTCACGACCTCTGTTGAAATGAGGTTCGTTTGGCTCCCATTGTCAATAATGAATTGTAGCGGCAAACCTTCACCCACATCTATGAGTGGAAAAGATGCTCCCCCTCCTATGGATCTTCAGGCTCATTCTTCAGGGCCTTGGAGGTGGAAACATTAGTGTTGGGCTTGTTAGGCCCCTATAATACTAGTGATTCCCCCATTACTATTGTCATTGTATCCCTTATTGTTATTAGTGTGCCCCTATTGTCCCCATATTTTTATTATTATGCCCCATAGAAACCCACTATTTTTATTTTTGTGCCCTTATGTTATTACTGTTAAGTTAGCTGGATTATATTGTGACCCCTTAGACTCCTATATATAGAAGGGAGGTTTAGTAATTTGTATCATCCAAGAATAGTTCATTTGTGTAATGTAAAGGAGGTTTTCCCCTTGAAGAGTTTGAATTCTAAGGTGCTGATCTATCTTTTTTATCTTTTTGTGAGCTGGTTTCCTAACATTTGGCATCAGAGCTTTGGATTCTAGGGTTTCGTTGCTCCAAATAGGTCATCGTGGAATTTTCGCTATAATTCTTTTCTGCGATGTTTCAGAAGCTACAAAAAAAACCCATTTGATTTGAAATCGTTCTGAACCTCGAGTCCAAATTTCAGAGCTTGTCTCGCTATATTTGCGGATATATTATCTGAGGAAGTTAGGGTTTTTGGAGACTCCTGAATTACTTTCCAAACAGGTGACTTGGGGAAAATCGTCATAAATTTTTTTTTGAGCATCAGATTGAAATTTCGAAAGAATTTTCAGAAAGAGGACAGCCTGTAGCTTTCTATGTATCGGTTGCAAATAGTAAGGTTGAAACAGTGACACATGGCACGCCGTACAAGTTCGCTCTATTGAACTAGTTTATAATCAGGTCGCCATGGGAGATTTGGCATAACTCTTCCTTGGAGAATCCTATCTTGATAAGATTTGTAAGGTTAGAAAGAGGACTAAAAGGGCTACTGCAAGATGAGATTTCAAATATTCATGATCCATAGTTACAGAGATACAACAGATTCAATATCGAGCTCTTACAAAGTGAAAAAAAAGGCCTGTAGTTTTTTAAAATTTTGCATAAGATTGGTTTGAAAAATTAGTTTGAAGGAATTGAAAGGGAATAGTGAAGATTTATTAGCATTAATTAATGCCCCGAAGAAAGAAAATGGACCTAGTAAGCAACCTGAAAGCTCTAGCATGACTCGTGAAGAAGAGGAAGAAATGCAACATGATATATCAAAATTACAAGTACAACAAATTTCACTCTCACTAAAGGTAAATGAAGCCAAGACGAATGGCGTGGAAGCTAATATGAATGGCATGAAAGTTAAGATGGAAGCTAAGATGGACGGTGTGGAAGCTAAGATGGGAGGCATGGAAGCTAAGATGAATGGTATGGACGCTAAGATGAATGGAATGGATGATAACATAGAAGAATTGAAGATAAATTTGAATAAGTTGCTACAAGAAATTGTCACTAATGGTGAAAGGGTAGTAAAGGAAACTCATAATGAGAAAAAAATAAATATTAATCATGATTTCATAGACTCTGATGTTGGATTGAAGACCCACCATGTTCCAAAAATCGATACAAGGAAGTTTGATGGCGAGGATCCCGAAACATGGATACTACAAATGGAGCAATTTTTCGATCTCCATAATGTGCAAAACACACAAAAGGTACATATTGCAACTTTATATTTGGAACCAAATCAATTTGTATGGCATTGATGGCTTTGCTCTCATAAACAAATTATCACTTGGGCAATTTTTACGGAAGAAATGATAGCACATTATGAAGATACAAAAAGCAACACCTTTTTTGCCAATTGATAAATCTAAAACAAAAGGGTTCAATGATGGAGCACATTGAGGACTTCCAAAAATTGAACATAAGGGTAAAAGATATTCCAGAGGAGCATAGGATTGATGTGTTCATATGGACTTTAAAGGATAATATCCAACATGAGGTTCGCCTTTGGGAACTTGATTCATTGGAGAAGGCATTTAGGTTAGAAAGAAAAAAGGAAAGCAAAATTATGGCAACCACGAAGCCTATGCTCACAACTATAAATATGGAAGTTTTTTTGCCCCTAGCATTCCACAACCTACAAGTTTGACAACAAAACAATTGGAAGAAAAAAGAGAAAAAGGGCTTTGTTACAGTTGTGATAGCAAATACACTAAAGGTCATAAGTGTGCTGAGAATAAATTATTCTACATAAATTGTAAAGAGGAGGAAGAAAAGGAACAAGAAATGTCAAAAGAAGAGGATATACTCCAGGAAAAAAACACTAGATAAAGAAGAAATGAATCCGACCATATCTTGTAATGCATTGGTTGGAATCACCACTCCTCAAACTATCAAGATAGAAGGACATATCAAGAATAAAAAGTAAATAGTGTTGATTGATTCGGGAAGTACCCATAATTTTATTCATTGTAAGATAGCAAAGGAATTGAATTGCTTCCTATATCCAACACCAGAGTGTCAAGTGATGGTTGCAAGTGTAGGAACCATAAATTGCTCTCGAAAGTGCCATAATATCAAGCTATCCATGGGAGAATATGTATTGAATAGCCCAATGCTTTCCATTCCAATGGGTGGTGTTGACGTTGTACTAGGAGTCCAATGGCTACAATCCTTAGGTACAATAGCTTTTAATTTTCAAGAACTTTTCATGAAATTTTGTGTGGAAGGAAAGGAAGTTGAATTAAGGGGTATTGCAGGGAAACCAAGAAAGATAATCAGCTCTAACGATATTACAAAGCTTCTAAAGAAGGAACAACGAGGTGTAATTGCACAATTATGTTCGCTAGAGGTTCCCACATTGAAATAATTTGTTTCTCCAGATCTCCAAAAAGTCTTGGACAATCATTCCAAGGTATTTGAGACTCCCAAGGGTCTCCCACCTATTCATGATCATGATCATGCTATTCATTTGATTCCAGGAGGTGTTCCTCTTACACATCAGACCGTACAGATATCCCTATGCCCAAAAGAGTGAAATTGAACGTATGGTTGCAGAAATGCTAGAGGCTAGTATAATTCAACCTACTCAAAGTTCTTTCTCTGCTCCAGTAGTATTGGTGCACAAGAAGGATGGATCATGGTGCATGTGTCTGGATTATAGGGAGCTCAACAAGCTCAACGGCATCCCATGGTAGATAAAAAAAAAGACGAGTGAGCAGGAGATCCTATCAAAATCTTGCTTGAAGAAGCCCTCGAGCGACAAAGGAACGCGACGATGGACAGCTTTGCCCAAATCCTTCAGCAGCTACCCAGGGCAACGCATCGGCTTCCAACAGCTACTTTGGAAATGCCACACCATTTAAGGTACAAGTTAATTTTGAAATCTCCATATTCGATGATCAGATAGACGCAGATGTCATCGATAAAAGGTTAAGTCTGATACAGGGTTATTTTTCTATTCATGATTTTTCCAGCCAGGAAAAGATTATTTTCGCTCTTCTCAAAGCAACCCCCCACGTCAAGGACTAGTGGGAAACCTACTGCGAGCAAAAGGATGAAAGTACAGGCTTACTATTTATAGTCGCAGCCACTTAGAATTTATTCCGAGATGTCATCAAGGAGCAGTACTACCATGTCAGAAGCTATAAGGATCAATACATAAAGTGGACCATGTTGTGGCATGGAAAGGATCAAGATGTGCCAGAGTTTACCAATATTTTCCATACCCTTCGCACAAAGTTGGGTATCAAGGATTTAGAGCACCATTTGGTACTCAAATATCGTGGTTGCTTGCACAAATACATCCAGGAAGAAATAGAATTCCTGAACATCTCCTTGCTCAGCACAACATACCGATATGTCGTCAAGGTCGAGCAAAAGTTTAAACAGAAGAAGAGAGACTTTGGATCTGTGAATCTGAAGCAAGGGAAAGGTGCCCCCAAAACGTAGAACAAAGGATAAATCTAAGGTGGGGTGGCCCAAGCCAACTTGCCAAAGATGCAAGCAAAGAATAACACCGTAAAGCCGAAAAAGGACACAGGAAAGTGATGTGAGTTCCATAAGAGCTCCACTCACAACACAAGTGAGTGTCAGGCCAAGCAATCACTGGTGGCCGAGCTAAAGGTTTCAGAAACAGATGCATGTTCTGAATCTGAGTCAGAACTTGACAAGGGGAATCATAAAGGGAAGCAGATTATCGATGCGGAGCCCAACACCACCGTTTCCACCATGAAGATCCAAAAGGAGGAACCCGAAGATCTAGAGGAGGAGGAGCATCTCCTCCACTCCCAGATGTGGGTAAGAGGCTCCCCACTACAGTTCATTGTCGACAGCGAGAGCCAAAAGAACCTCATTTTGGCAGAGGTCATGAAGTGGCTGGGCTTACCGACCACAGCACATCCACAACCGTAGACCATCGGGTGGCTTCACCAAGGATGGGATCTTCGCGTGAGCTAGCAGTGTCGCCTTCCATACAACATCAAGCCCTTCATGGATGAGGTATTGTGTGACATTGTTCCCCTTGAATTTTGTGATGTATTATTAGGAAAACCATACTTGTGGAAGCGACATGCTGTGTATGAATCAAGGCCCCGTGTTGTTATTGTTACTTTGGGAGCTCAATAAGCTCACTATTAAAGATAAATTTCCCTGATCCAGGTGGATATTGGTGGCCACCTGCCAATTCCACTTGGACCCCCACCATTGCTTCTTTCAATTTTCTCAGTTTCCTTAATTATAGTACAGTTTACTATTTTTAGCATTTTTTCGGGTCCTAAACTTCTGGAGTCGTTTTGAAGCCCTAAATGACGTTTTTTTGGAAATCTACCACCAACGATTTTTTGACCAAAATCATCTTTTCCATTGTATTCCTTGGAGAGATCTTTCCAACGGGTTATCATGAGCATCAAACGGAGATAATATGACCAAGGCACGACCTCAAGAAGTTGGTTGTCCAACTTACCCCAATGGAGTCCATAAACTCTTGGTGTTACATCTCCTCGGGTTAGAGTTTTGGTTGTTTAGGGTTTGCTCTTATTGTTCAATAATAAAAAGGCCCTTGAGCCTCATTGTAAAGTAGTTCAGAGGCATGTAGCCACCACATCTCTTCTCAAAGATAAGCTACCATCGCCCTAGCTAGTTTATTTCCATTTCTGTTTGTAAGCATATTTCAGTATTTTACATTAATGAAATGAAGTATTATTTCCACTGCATCTCTATGTTTATGGTTATCTATGTAATTTGTTGTGTTCCTGTTTAAATTTGGATCAGTGGTATTAGAGTGGTTCTGCTTTTTTATCTGTTTTTCTTTGCATGTCCCCAACGAGGTCGAGATATAAGGAGTTAGGGCTTGAACTGGTCGAACCTTTGCAAGACCAGCATCGAAAATCCCGACGGCCTCCCATAGTGAATGAAAAGAAAGATGAGTGGGCAGGAGGTCCTATCAAAATCTTGCTTGAAAAAGCCCTCGAGCGATAAAGGAATGCGATGATGGACACCTTTGCCCAAATCCTTCAGTGGCTACCCAGGAGCGACGCATCGGCTTCCAACAGCTACTCTGGAAACACCACACCGTTTAAGGTACAAGTTAATTTTGAAATACCCATATTTGATGGTCAGATAGACGCAGATGTCGTCGATAAATGGTTAAGTCTGATAGAGGGCTATTTTTCTATTCATGATTTTTTCAGTCGAGAAAAGATTATTCTCGCTCTTCTCAAAGCAACCCCCCACGTCAAGGATTGGTGGGAAACCTACTGCGAGAAGAAGGATGAAAGTACAGGCTCATTATTTTTAGCAGTGGCCACTTGGAATTCATTCCAGGATGTCATCAAGGAGCAATACTACCATGTCAGAAGCTATAAGGATCAATACATAAAGTGGACCACGTTGCGGCAAGGAGGGGACCAAGACGTGCCATAGTTTACCAATATTTTTCATACCCTTCACACAAAGTTTGGTATCAAGGATTCGGAACACCATTTGGTACTCAAATACCGCGGCTGCCTGCACAAGTACATCCAAGAAGAAATAGAATTCCTGAACATCTCCTCGCTCGGCACGACATATCAATATGCCATCAAGGTCGAGCAAAAGTTTAAACAGAAGAAGCGAGACTTTGGATTTGCGAATCTGAAGCAAGGGAAAGGTGCCCCCAAACCATAGAACAAAGGATAAAGCCAAGGTGGGGTGGCCCAAGATAACCCACCAAAGTTGCAAGTAAAGAACAATGCCGCAAAGCCAAAAAAGGACATGGGAAAGTGGTCTGAGTTCCATAAGAGCTCCACTCACGACACAAGTGAGTGTCAGGCCAAGCAGTCACTGGTGGCCGAGCTAAAGGTTTCAGAATCAGATGCATCTTGTTGACTCTAAGTTAGAACCCGACAAGGGGAATGATAAAGAGAAGCAAATTATCGATATTGAGCCCAACGCCATCGTTTCCACCATGAAGATCCAAAAGTAGGAACCCGGAGATCTAGAGGAGGAGGAGCATCTCTTCCACTCCTAGATGTGGATAAGGGGCTCCCCACTACAGTTCATTGTCAACAACGGGAGCCAAAATAACCTCATTTCGGTAGAGGTCATGAAGCGTCTGGGCTTACCGACCACAGCACATCCACAACCGTACACCATCGGGTGGCTTCACCAAGGACAGGATCTTCGTGTGAGCCAGCAGTGTCGCCTTCCATGCAACATCAAGCCCTTCATGGATGAGGTATTGTGTGACATTTCTCCCCTTGAATTTTGTGATGTATTATTAGGACAACCATACTTGTGGAAGCGACATGCTGTGTATGAATCAAGGCCCCATGCTGTTGTTGTTACTTTGGGAGCTCAACAAGCTCACTATTAAAGATAAATTTCCCTGATCCAGGTGGATATTGGTGGCCACCTGCCAATTCCACTTGGACCCCCACCATTGATTCTTTCAGTTTTTTTAGTTTCCTTAATTGTAGCACAGTTTAGTATTTTTAGCATTTTTTCAAGTCCTAAACTTCCAGAGCTGTTTTGAGGCCCTAAACAACGTTTTTTTGGAAATCTACCATCAGCGATGTTTTGATCAAAATCATCTTTTCCATCATAGTTCTCAAAGAGATATTTCCAATGGGTTATCATGTGCATCAAAAGGAGATAATATGACCAAGGCATGACCCGGGGAAGTTGGTTGTCCAACTCACCCCAACGGAGCCCATAAACTCTTAGTGTTACATCTCCTCGGGTTAGGGTTTTGGTTGTTTAGGGTTTGCTCTTATTGTTCAATAATAAAAAGGCCCTTGAGCCTCATTGTAAAGTAGTTCAAAGGCATGTAGCCACCACATCTCTTCTCAAAGATAAGCTACCATCGCCCTAGCTGGTTTATTTCCATTTCTGTTTGTAGGCATATTTCAGTATTTTACATTAATGAAATGAATTATTATTTCTGCTGCATCTCTGTGTTTATGGTTATCTATGTAATTTGTTTCATTCCTGTTTAAATCCATATCAGTGGTATTAGAGCGGGTCTGCTTTTTTAATCTGTTTTTCTTTGCATGTCCCCAACGAGGTCGAGATATAAGGAGTTAGGGCTTGAATTGGTCGAACCTTTGCAAGACCAGCCTCACAAATCCTGACGGCCTCCCATGGCGGATGAAAAGAAAGACGAGTGGGCAGGAGACCCCATCAAAATCTTGCTTGAAGAAGCCCTCGAGCGACAAAGGAATGCGATGACGGACAGCTTTTCCCAAATCCTTTAGTGGCTACCCAAGGGCGACGCATCAACTTCCAACAGCTACTCTGGAAATGCCACACCATTTAAGGTACAAGTTAATTTTGAAATCCCCATATTCAATGGTCAGATAGACGTAGATGCCGTTGATAAATGGTTAAGTCTGATAAAGGGTTATTTTTTTGTTCATCATTTTTCCAATTAGGAAAAGATTATTTTCTCTCTTCTCAAAGCAGCCCCCCACGTCAAGGACTGGTGGGAAACCTACTGCGAGCAGAAGGATGAAAGTACAGGATCACTATATTCAGCCGCAACCACTTGGAATTCATTCCGGGATGCCATCAAGGAGCATTACTACCATGTCAAAAGATATAAGGATCAATACATAAAGTGGACCACGTTGCGATAGCGAAGGGACCAAGACGTGCCATAGTTTACCAATATTTTCCATACCCTTCGCACAAAGTTGGGTATCAAGGATTCAAAGCACCATTTGGTACTCAAATACCATGGCTGCCTGCACAAGTACATCCAGGAAGAAATAGAATTCTTGAAAATCTCCTCGCTCGGCACGACATACCGATATGCTGTCAAGGTTGAGCAAAAGTTTAAACAGAAGAAGCGAGACTTTGGATCTGTGAATCCGAAGAAAGGGAAAGGTGCCCTCAAACCGCAGAACAAAGGATAAAGCTAAGGCAAGGCGGCCCAAGACAACTTGCCAAAGCTGCAAGCAAAGAACAACGCCGCAAAGCCGAAAAAGGACACAGAAAGTGGTGTGAGTTCCATAAGAGCTCCACTCACAACACAAGTGAGTGATAGGCCAAGCAGTCATTGGTGGCCGAGCTAAAGGTTTCAGAATCAGATGCATGTTCTGACTCTGAGTCAGAACCCAACAAGGGGAATGATAAAGGGAAGTAGATTATTGATGCGGAGCCCAATGCCACTATTTCCACCATGAAGATCCAAAAGGAGGAACACAAAGATCTAGAGGAGGAGGAGCGTCTCTTCCACTCCCAGATGTGGGTAAGAGGTTCCCCGCTACAATTCATTGTTGACAACGGGAGCCAAAAGAACCTCATTTTGATAGAGGTCATGAAGCGGCTGGGCTTACTAACCACAACACATCCACAACCGTACACCATCGGGTGGCTTCACCAAGGATGGCATCTTCGTGTGAGCCAGCAGTGTCGCCTTCCATACAACATCAAGCCCTTCATGGATGAGGTATTGTGTGACATTGCTCCCCTTGAATTTTGTGATGTATTATTAGGACAACCATACTTATGGAAGCGACATGTTGTGTATGAATCAAGGCCCCATGCTGTTATTGTTACTTTGGGAAATAAGTTGTATAGGATACCGGAGGTAGCACCGCCTACCTCCATCTCTCTGGTTACTGAAAAACAATGCAGTAAGCTCATTTCCAAAACCAGAAAATTTGCTTTCCTAATGATACGCCCTCAAGGAAAGAAGAAGATGGTGGCCATGACCTCCAGACAGGGCCCCTCCGCATGACAACTACAAATGGACAAGGTCGTGGAGGAGTACGAGGACATCTTCACCTCCCCCACAGGGGTTCCTTCACACTACCAGATCAAGCAATCCATCAATCTAACCCCAGGTGCATTGATGCCCAATGGACTAATCTATCAGCGCTCCATTTTGGAGAATGATGAAATCAAGAGGCAGATTCAGGAGCAACTGCAGAAAGGTCACATCCATCTGAGTTCATCGCCCTGTGGTAGCCCAATCGCAAGCACATATTCTTCTAAAAAAATAACTCAAAAATGCTTTTCATTAATCACCTACCTTTTCAAATAAAACAAAGTTCTCACCACAAAAAATGTTCATATTCTAGATATGTTATTCTATTAACAATTTACAAGTTAATCAAATTCCAAGAAAGCGGTTCATCAAGTTGATAAACAATATGAATTTTGACTCGATCACCTAACTAACAATAGTTTAGAGCAGTTTATGAGTTGAATCCTCATAATTTCTCTAATTAATTTGTATAAATAGAATTCAACCAATATTCAATTGACAAAATCATTAAAGAGACTATTATGGCTTTCCTAGACCTAATTTGTCTTAAGCCGATAGAAAAGATATTTCATCAACTTATCACAATAATCTTTTTCTACATTTCAAGCATTTGAAAATCATTTTAATTCTACCTAAATCCAACACATACAAAATAAATACAATACTAGATGATAGATACCTAGTTCACACTTGACTCCATATATCAAAATCAATTATTCCAAACATTTTAAACCACATATTGGTGTTCAATATACCAATCATAGTATCTTCATTTGTAATAAAAATAAAATAATGGGTTTACATCTCAAGCAAATTCATGTTACGAATCTCTATCCATTTAACTTTAATTACACATAATTAATCCTCCTTAATCATGTCTATGAGATTCCATCAAAATATTTTTGCTCATTCTAACCAGAAGAATTACTTAACTCATAGATACATGTTAGTATGGATTCCACACCCATAACTTACCTCATTACTTAGCTCATAGATATATTTTAATATGAATTCCACACCCATACATTTGCTCAAGTATGGGTTCCACACCCATACATTAGCTCATAGATATATGCTAGTATGGATTACAAACCCATACATAACTTAAAGAAAACATAACCTTCAAGTGTTCCTTAAAATGACTTCCACAACCCTTCATGCACCAGTCATTTAAGCCTCTTGTTTATTAGGAAGGTCATACCTCAACCTAGTATTTGAGTAATTTCAAGTTATTTGATGCATAATGTCAACCCAAACTATATAAAATCATGTCAAAGAAATCATAGAAATTCCATTCTTACTCATTAAGGATGTATCCCCAAATCATATTTTAACACATCAAATTAATGCACATACATTACTCTTGAATCTACTTTCACAATTAAAAGTGACATCCTTCAAGGTAGCTTCTCTTAAGTTTCCATTAGTGTAGGTAAGAAAAGACTCAAAATTAACATGACGAACTCAATCATCATGTTAATTGAATCTTGGCCTTACACTTGTTACACATTCCCAAAGCATACACACTAAGGTCATCATACTATAGTTTAGATTAGGCCAATAATTTTCTTGGTATATACAATTTCAGTTAGTAAATATGGCTAGTAGGCCCATATCACATTGGTAATGATGCATTCAACATATACGCAACCATGCATCCACTCCACATATCTCACTCACCCATTGACAATCAAGGCATTCACATGCTTGGGTTTAACCCCAACTTCTCAAGCACATCCTTTCCCAACATGTCTTTAATTCCTTTATCATATTTCTAATAATTTCTCTTAACAAAAATATAAAGGAATATAAAAAGGCATTCTTTTTCTTTCATGAGTTTCTAATTGACATAATAATAATAATAATATCCTTTATGCAACCAATATGTTTCTAAGTCAACATACACAATAATTCAACATGCATGCAAAATAAACATTCATGCATCAACCTACAAGGAAGCATAATGGCCCATTAGACCCTAGGGTTTTAACTTGCTCTGATACCATATGTAAGGCCCCACCTTACCAACCATCAATAATATATAGAGGTAGAGGTCGCATTAGTCACTAATACCCATTTTTTTTTGTAACATTACTAACTTAATTATCATGTAATCATGTTCCTTCATCTATTTCAATATAAGAATATCACATAAGAAGTGAGGGATAACTTTCCAATAAAACCAATTGTAAAACAAATTTCCTCTCAAGTTTAAAAGATGACAGCATGTGCACTTTTCATACTTATACATGAGCTCTATGTAAGACTCGAAATAAATTCCATCATAATGCCATGTGTGAACATTAAGCTAGATCAACCTATTTGATTTCCAAGATTATGCTAAATAAGATCCACCTATTGACTCTTGATATCATAACTACAAAAATATCATGTTTCTATTACAAAAATCACATCTAAGTGTATGAGTATTAACCTACCTATAACAAGGAAACCAAGGGAAGAATATGCCTCTCTTCATCGGTAAATCTAATAAATATGATATGTTTATTAAATGGAATCACAAAATATATAACCCAACAACATTTCCAAATTGATCATTTAAAAAATTATCGATCTCAATTATTAAGGCAACGCTTCAATCATGATTTGTATAATGAATGTTGCAACAAGATCAACTACTGTTACCAATCCATAAGCATATTATTCTTCAAAAAGTGCCAAGTAAAACAATGGACCTGCATAAATTGGGCACAAGTAGTTGTTTTCTACAGTCATTGAGGCACAAGAATGCACCCATGAATACATGTAACTCATACGAAACTTATTACGCTCACTTGCACAAAACCCTACAGAATTGGTCACTGTAAATTTGTTTCCAACAACAACCCCCATTTTTTTCATGAAAGTTATAGATAATAAAAGTAACATCTGTCTCATTCTCTATTCACACTTCAAAAAACTATTAAATTCATTTTTCACATTCATACCAAAATCTTATAGACATAGGAAGCTACATCCATTCTAATCATAAATTTCTAGTACATACAAAAAAAAACAAAACAAAAACAAAACAAAACAAAAACAAAAACCAAAAAAACAAAAAACAAAAATAAAAAAACAAAAAACAAAACAAAAACAAAAAACAAAACAAAAACAAAAAACAAAAACAAAAAAACAAAAACAAAAACAAAAAACAAAAAAACAAAAACCAAAAAAACAAAAAACAAAAATAAAAAACAAAAACAAAAAACAAAACAAAACAAAAAACAAAACAAAAAAACAAAAAACAAAACAAAAAAAGCAAAAAACAAAAACAAAAAACAAAACAAAACAAAAACAATAAAACAAAAACAAAAACAATAAAACAAAAACAAAAAAAAAACAAACAAACAAAAACAAAAAAAACAAAAACAAAAACAAAACAAACAAACAAAAAACTTTTACTCTAGCCATTTATATGCATAAAAGCTACATCCATTCAGGCCTCTTGACAATCACTTAGCAAACATGCAACCTACAACCATTGAAGCCTTTTGACAAACATTTTGCAAGAATGCAATCAAAAGCCATTGAGACATATTTTTCAAACACTTGGAAACAATGAATTTGAAATTCTTCTTCCACCTTCTTATCTCATAAAATTCAAAACTTGAAACTTCAAATGTTGGCATCTTGAAACATGGACTAAATAATCTTAGTATTTCGCCAAAGACTCGATAACAGACGCACATAACTAACAACAACAATCTGCAAAATCGTCCAGATTTATGATTTGGGTTTTGAAAAGTGATTTTCGGAATCAAATCAGGGGTTACAGGGCCATATGGAATGGATACCCCCTGATGTTGTCCTAAATCAATACAAAACCATGTATAGATGCATTTTTAAAAACTAGCAAATATGTTGACTCGAGGAATTTCATTTACAAATTTTGTCAAACAAATGGCATGCATGCTTGAATCTAGAACTATGCAAAACAAATAACAACCTATAATTAGATTATAATTACTTATGTATTGTCTAAATGCCTTTCAAAATCATTTCATCCATTGTAAGTGAATTGAAGGGCTTTGAGATGCATGAATCATTCCTACAAACACATGCCAGCAAGCATCCTAAACTATTGCAATACATAATGATTAAAAAAATTAATAAGATTTCCCATGTACATATTTTGTCAAACACTTTTCAAAATATCTTGAAACCCTTTCTAAAACATGCCTCTAATTACCTGAAACAAAACCATAACTCATGAAACTCTTACCCAAAACCTTTGGAATCTATTTATTGCAATTACCTTCAACAATATTCGGCTTTCCTTTCTCAAATGCTACAATACCAATGTTAGTACAATAGCCTACACCAATACTAATTCCATAACATCTTGAGATCTAAACATTGATTCATATAGACCACTCGTAGTCTTCATTTTCAACTATCCAATAATATTCCAAATAACATAAGCTTAAACCAAACTTAGATTCTTACAACAATTTAAACTTCTACTTTTTATTTTATGTTAAAGCTATACTATAATTTTAGGACAATAAAAATTATACCTGAAGAGATATTCAACTCCAGTCACTGAGAATATTATCCATCTTTGATCCCTTAACCAACTCATTTGAAACATCCAATTTTCCACCCAACCATATATAGGGAGAACTTCTCCCCTTAGAACCCTTGAGCTATAAGAGCTCACAAGCAGTACCAAAATATAGCAGTAGAGAGATATACAAGGCAAGCTAAGGAAGATAACTTTTACTTCCTCTCAATATCACTCTTGTGCAACTCCATTGGGTAAAGATACTTAGTAATTTAGATTAGCATTTGGATACTCTCCAAATCTCTCCCTCTCACAAACTTCTTAAAATCTCTCAAATTATTGGTATCACCATGCACCTCCAAGGTGAGAATACATGAGACACATGTATAGGAGGAGCAACAAAATTTTTCCATAAAGGAGGAGTAATATGCATGCCTTAGTTAAAAAGAGTGTAACTTATGCATTAAAGAGAGCATAAGAGGAATCTTTTATGACATGTCTTTAATGAGTGTAAGAGGAATATGCCATTGTTTGATGAGTGCATAAAAGAGAGTGTAATGTATTATTAAAAGAGAGAAAGAGATTTACATAGAGCCATGAGAGTCATCAAGGAGAGAGGTGTGAAGTGATTGAGCAGATGAAGGTGACGTGTAATTCCCTTTTAATAATAATATCATAGTCTCATAAAAGATACTAATAATATTAATAATATTTAGGAATTAGCCGATATTGAACTGTTATGATTGAATAATGATAAGTTAAGTGATTCTCCTTCAAATATACTTGATTACCCATTGATTAAAGGTGATTTACTATTTTTGGAAAGTCATACTTGAGATGCTAGACATGATTTTCTATTTTTAGAAAGTCACTCCAGAACTATCGGAAATTAGATTTTATTAAGGAAATTCATCCCTGAGCTACCCATGAGTGGTATTTTTATTTTGAATAATAGGGATTCCACACCCCTATTGCGTGCATCTCCATTCCTAGTAGATTAAGGACTTTGCGCCCTGATCTACTCTAACGATCCAAGATTCCACATCTTGATCTTTTTAAATATTCAGGACTTCGTGCCCTAAACATTTTATTATAGATCCAACACTCCATGTCTTTATCTTCCATGGATTTACGACTCCGCGCCCTAATTTCCATGGCTTCTCATCTACTTTGCTTTGAAACTCTGCGCTTCACCTTAAGGTATTGATTCTAAGCTCATATCAATCTGATGGTTCGTTGGTAAGGCCTTGTTTCAATACCTGCACACATCACAATCTCATAGATCAAAGGAATCAAATGAATTTCGTAATTAACTTATCACATTTTGCCAAAGATTTTGCATGACTTCCACAGTCATTTTGGTTTTGGAGAAATGACTTCCATAGCCATTTATAATTTGAGTATCCTTGTTTTCAAATAACCACGTCCCTTGTCACATCCTGCTCAATACAAGATTAATCATATGTAATCATAAAAATCATGTATCATGACTTCCATCATCATTTATAATTTGAGCATCTTTGTTTGCAAATAACAATGCCTGTTACCACATCTTGATCAATACAATATTAAGCATATATAATAATACAAATCAAGTATCATGACTTCCACAGTCATTTATAATTTGAGCATTGTGGTTTGCAAATAACTAGGTTTGTTGCCACATCCTGCTTAGTACAAGATTATGTCTCAATCATATATCATCCATAAATCATAATTAACCATATGTTCCACATAACCATGATCATCCATGGATCTATGTGTCTCAATCTTGGATCACCATCCATGTCATACACCTATCTCCAAACTAGGATATCAAAAGATAAAACATCGATAATATGCACTTAACCAAAAGCAGTCTTACTAAAATAAGTATTTATCATAAGCACGTAGCAATTGCGTGACCTAAACCAGTTTTATAGCATACACACATATACATAAGTCTAACATGCATAATCTTTATATCAGTGCATCAAAATCACCCTCTCCAAGTGTCATCAAAGTTATCTCACCAAGAAGGGACACTACATACTCACCCTCTTGGGCTAAACTTGGCCTAAAATTTTTCCTACAGTGATAATATACTTAGTTCTTTTCGATTCTCCTATCAATAAGGTGTTAACCTTATGTGTATTTATTTGATTTCTTCTTCTTCATGCCAATCCATAGTTTAATGTTTGCTGAATTGGAAGCAACTCAATGAAAACCAAAACATATCATTCTTAAATAGGTAGAGAATATATCCATGCCATATTAGGCATGTGTTTGATATAAAATGCCAAAGATTTCTATATCAAAACCAACCATACAATTTGTAATATCGTATCATAATACTATTTTATGTAATTGATATGACATCTATTTAAGTCATCTATAATAATTTGATATTCTACATGTTTTTCTTTCTCATAGTCTGCATGAATCCTACATGTATCATCTTCTTGATTCTATAGTATGTTGAGCTTGCCAAGCTAAAAGTAGCCCACACATTGGTTTTATAAACAACAATTATGGTCCATCCCATCTCACAATCAAATTTGTATACAAGAAGCATAAAATTTTCCAATGAAACTACACAATAAAACCTGATGTCATATATAAAACCCACTCTTATATCCCACTTGATTTATGTCTTCCCAATCCAAGTTTCCCCTTCTCATTCCATAAGACGTTCCTTGCAATCAAAATCTTTAGGATCTACCTATAGTTTTTACTAAATGTTTACTCTTTAGGAAAAATCACAATTTGAGGTTCAAGACACCATTTTTTTAAACTAACAAGCTAAGGTTCCATAAAATCCTCATTGACTCACTTATGTATTATAGACCATTCCTTTGTTCCCATAATATTCATTATTATCCACTTCTCTTACTTGAGAATCAACTATCAATGACTCTGTTAGTAGATCTTCATTCTGAAAGCAAATTAATGATATATTTTCATACGTGGTTTCTAATAAAGAACAACTCTCTTAGTTATGCAATTACGATATCTTTATTATTGAATCTACCTTGATAACTATAAGGCAATTTGTTTTCCAACTATAAAATCGCTCATGATTTCTATTTAGTGATTAATCAATTCATTTGGTTTTAGGTCTTGTTCCTTACTATTAGTATATACACAAAAACAAGCTATGAAAACCATACATTTCTCAAAATATGAAGAATCTTGTTAAATTTAAATAAGATTTAGACTGTCATAAGGGATTTTCAAGCCTAAATCTAGGCCTTTTTTCTTGTTTAAGGAGAATTACCACCCTCTCAAAAGATTACAACCTTTTGTAGGACTAATAACTACTCATACAACTATACATCCAATCGCAATTTACTAATTCCAACAATATCTTCCATTCCGCATACAATACAATCATCTTAGGCTTCTAAATCGTGCAAGAATTCGAATTCATCAAAATGTGATCTCACTTTCCTTCAAAAAACTATCACAAGCACATATTCTTGTAAAATAAGAACTCAAATAAGATTTTCATTAATCACATACCTTTTCAAATAAAACAAAGTTCTCACGACAGAAAATGTTTATCTTCTAGACATGTTATTCTCTTAACAATTTACAAGTTAATCGAATTCCAAGAAATTAGTTCATCACATTGATAAACAATACGAATTTTGACTCGATCGCCTAACTAACGGTAGTTTAGAGCAATTCATGAGTTGAATCCTCATCATTTCTCTAATTAATTTGTATAAATAAAATTCAACCAATATTCAATTGATAAAATCATTAAAGAGACCATTATGACTTTCCTAGACCTAATTTGTCTTAAGCCAATAGAAAATACATTTCATCAACTTATCATAATAATCTTTTTCTACATTTCAATCATTTGAAAATCATTTTAATTCTACCTATATCCAACACATACAAAATAATTGCAATACTAGATGATAGATACCTAGTTCACACTTGACTCCATATATCAAAATTACGTATTCCAAACATTTTATACCACATATTGGTGTTCGATATACCAATATTAGTATCTTCATTTGTAATAAAATAAGATAATGGGTTTAAATCTCAACCAAATTCATGTTATGAATCTCTATCCATTTAAATTTAATTACACATAATCAATCCTCCTTAATCATGTCTACGAGATTCCATCAAAATATTTTTGTTCATTCTAACCAGAAGAATTACTTAGCTCATAGATACATGTTAGTATGGATTCCACACCCATAATTTACCTCATTACTTAGCTCATAGATATATTTTAATATGGATTCCACACCCATACATTTGCTCATAGATATATGCTAGTATGGGTTCCACACCCATACATTAGCTCATATATATATGCTAGTATGGATTCCACACCCATACATAACTTAAGGAAAACATAACCTTCAAGTGTTCCTTAAAATGACCTCCACAACCCTTCATGCACCAGTCATTTAAGCCTCTTGTTTATTAGGAAGGTCATACCTCAACCTAGTATTTGAGTAATTTCAAGTTATTTGATGCATAATGTCAACCCAAACTATATAAAATCATGTCAAAGAAATCATAGAAATTCCATTCTTAATCATTAAGGATGTATCCCCAAATCATATTTTAACACATCAAATTAATTCACATACATTACTCTTGAATCTACATTAACAATTAAAATTGACATACTTCAAGGTAGCTTCTCTTAAGTTTCCATTAGTGTAGGTGAGAAAGGACTCAAAATTAACATGACGAACTCAACCATCGTGTTAATTGAATCTTAGTCTTATACTTGTTACACATTCCCAAAGAACACACACTAAGGTCATCATACTATAGTTTAGACTAGGCCAATATTTTTCTTGGTCTATACAATTTCAGCTAGTAAATATGGCTAGAAGGCCCATATCACATTGGTAATGATGCATTCAACATATATTCAACCATGCATCCACTCCACATATCTCACTCACCCATTGACAATCAAGGCATTCACATGCTTGGGTTTAACCCCAACTTCTCAAGCCAATCCTTTCCCAACACGTCTTTAAGTCCTTTATCATATTTCTAATAATTTGTCTTAACAAAAATATAAAGGAATACAAGAGCGCATTATTTTTCTTTCATGTTTCTAAATGACATAATAATAATAATATCCTTCATGCAACCAATATTTTTCCAAGCCAACATACACAATAATTCAACATGCATGCAAAATAAACATTCATGCATCAACCTACAAGCAAGCATGTTGGCCCATTAGGCCCTAGTGTTTTAACTTGCTCTGATACCATATGTAAGGTCTCACCTTACCAACCATCAATAATATAGAGAGGTAGATGTCACATTAATCACTAATACCCAATTTTTATTTTTATTTTTGTAACATTACTGACTTAGTTATCATGTAATGACATTACTTCATCTATTTCAATATAAGAATATCACATAAGAAGTCAAGGATAACTTTCCCCTAAAACCAATTCCAAAGCACATTTCCTCTCGAGTTTAAAAGATGATAGCATGTGCACTTTTCATACTTGTACATGAGCTCTACGTAAGACTCGAAATAAATTCCACCATAATTCCATGTGTGAATATTAAGCTAGATCAACCTATTTGATTTCCTAGATTATGTTAAATAATATCCACCTATTGGCTCTTGATATCATAACTACAAAAATATCGTGTTTCTATTACAAAAATCACATATAAGTGTATGAGTATTAACCAACCTATAGCAAGGTAACTGAGGGAAGAATATGCCTCTCTTCATGAGTAAATCTAATAAATATGATATGTTTATGAAATGGAATCACAAAATATATTAACCCAACAACATTTCCAAATTGATCATTTAAAAAAATTCTCAATCTCAATTATTAAGGCAATGCTTCAATCATGATTTGTATAATGAATGTTGTAGCAAGAGCAACTACTGTTACCAATCCAGAAGTATATTATTCTTCAAAAAGTGTCAAGTAAAACAATGGACCTGCATAAATTGGGCAAAAGTGGTTGTTTTCTATAGTCATTGAAGCACAAGAATGCACTCATGAATACATGCAACTCAGACGAAAGTTATTATGCTCACTTACACAAAATCCTACATAATTGGTCACTGTAAATTGGTTTCCAACGACAATCCCCCCTGCCCCCCCTTTTTCATGAAAACTTTAGATAATAAAAGTAACAATTGTCTCATTCTCTATTCACACTTTAGAAAATTATTAAGTTCATTTTTCACATTCATACCAAAATATTGAAGACATAAGAAGCTATATCCATTAAATAGTCTAATCATAAATTTCTAGTACATAAAAATAACTACGGTCGTAAAACTTTTACTCTAACAATTTATATGCACAAGAGCTACAGTCATTCAGTCCTTTTGGCAAACACTTAGCAAACATGCAATCTACAACCATTGAGGCCTTTTGAAAAACATTTTGCAAGCATGCAATCAAAAGCCATTGAGACATATTTTTCAAATACTTGTCAGCAATGAATTTGAGATTCTTCTTCAACCTATTTAATAAAATTCAGAACATGAAACTTCAAATGTTGGCATCTTGAGATAGGGACTATAATAATCATAGTCTTTCACCAAAGACTCGATAACAGGCACACATAACTAACAACAACAATCTTTAAAATCGTCCAGATTTACAAACTGGGTTTTGAAAAGTGTTTTTTTTAATCAAATTGGGGGTTACATGGCCTTACGGCATGGGTACCCCTTGATGTTGTCCTAAATCGGTATGAAACCATGTATAGATGCATTTTTAAAAACTAGAAAATATGCTGACTCGAGGAATTTCATTTATAAATGTTGTCAAACAAATGGCATGCAAGCTTGAATCTATAACTATGCAAAACAAATAACAACTTATAATTAAATTATAATTATTTACGTATGTCAAAATGTGTTTCAAAATCATTTCATCCATTGTAAGTGAATTGAAGGGCTTTGAGATGCATGAAGCATTATTTTCATTCAACCATTCCTACAAACACATGGCAAGCATCCTAAACTATTGCAATACATAATGATTAAAAATAATAATAGCATTTCCCATGCACAAATTTTGTCAAACACTTTGCAAAATATCTTGAAACCCTTTCTAAAACATGCCTCTAATTACCTTAAACAAAACCATAACTCATGAAAATTTTACCCAAGTCCTTTGGAATTTATTTATTGCGCTTTCCTTTCTCAAATGCTACAATACTAATGTTAGTACAATAGACTACACAAATAATAATTCCATAACATCTTGAGACCTAAACATGCATTCATGTAGACCACTCTTAGTCTTCATTTTCAACTATCCAATAATTTTCCAAATAACATAAGCTTAACCAAAATTAGATTCTTACAACAATTTAAATTTCCACTTTTTATTTTTTGTTAAAGCTATACTATAATTTTAGGACTATAAAAATTATACCTGGAGAGATATTCAACTCCAATCACTGAGAATATGATCCATCTTTGATCCCTTAACCAATTCATTTGAACCTTCCAGTTTTCCACCCAACCATATCTAGGGAGAACTTGCCCCCCAGAACCCTCGAGCTATAAGAGCTCACAAGCAGTACCAAAATTAGTAGTAGAGAGATATACAAGGCAAGTTGAGAAAGATAAGTTTAACTTCCCCTCAATATCACTCATGTTCAACACCATTGGGTGGAGATACTTAGTATTTTAGATTAGCATTTTGGCTACTCTCCAAATCTCTTCCTCCCACAAACTTCTTCAAATCTCAAACTATTGGTATCACCATGCACCTCCCAAGTGAGAATACGTGAGACACATATATAGGAGGAGCAACAAATTTTGTGATAAGGGAGGAGTAATATGCATGCCTTGCATTCCATTTAGAGGAGTGTAGCTCATGCCATTAAGGAGAGGTATGCATGTCTTATTTAAGAAGAGTGTAACTTATGCATTAAAGAGAGCGTAAGAGGAATCTTTCACGACATGTCTTTAATGAGTGTAAGAGAAATATGTCATTCTTTGATGAGTGCATAAAAGAGAGTGTAATGTATTATTAAAAGAGAGAGAGAGATTTACACAGAGCCATGAGAGTCATCAAGGAGAGAGGTGTGAAGTGATTGAGGAAATGAAGGTGACTTGTAATTCCCTTTTAATAATAATATCATAGTCTCATAAAAGGTAATAATAATATTAATAATATTTAGAAATAAGTCGATATTGAACTATTAGGATTGATTAATGATAATTTAAGTGATTTTCCTTCAACTGTACTTGATTACCCATTGATTGAAGGTGATTTACTATTTTTGAAAAGTCATACTTGAGATGCTAGACATGACTTTCTATTTTTAGAAATTCACTCCAGAATTGTCAGAAATTAAATTTTATTAAGGAAATTCATCCCTGAGCTACCCATGAGTGGTATTTTTATTTCAAATAATAGGGATTTGACACCCCTATTGCATGCATCTTCGTGCCTTAGTAGATTGAGGATTCTACGCCCTGATCTACTCTAAAAATCCAAGATTCCACACCTTGATCTTTTTAAATATTCGGGACTCTATGCCCTAAACATTTTATTATAGATCGAAGACTCAATGTCTTTATCTTTCATGGATTTAGGACTTTACGTCCTAATTCCCATGGTTTCTCATGTACTCTGCTTTGAAACTCTGCACTTCACCTTAAGGTATTGATTGTGAGCTCATACTCATATGATGGTTCGTTGGTAAGGCCTTGTTTCAATACCTACATACATCAAAATCTCATAGATCAAAGGAATCAAATAAATTTCATAATTAACTTATTCACATTTTACCAAATATTTTGCATGACTTCCACAGTCATTTTGGTTATGGAGAAATGACTTCTATAGCCATTTATAATTTGAACATCCTTTTTTGCAAATAACCACGTCCCTTGCCACATCCTCCTCAATACAAGATTAGACATATGTAATCATAAAATCACTTATCATGACTTCCACAATCATTTATAATTTGAGCATCCTTGTTTGCAAATAACCATGCCCCCTTCCACATCTTGATCAATACAAGATTAAGCATATATAATCATACAAATCATGTATCATAACTTCCACAATCATTTATAATTTCAGCATCCTAGTTTGTAAATAACCAGGTGTTATGCTTCTTAACCTGCAAAGTAATACCGAACAGAGAATATGCGAAGAAAAGATACCCAGAACACAGAATATGCGAAGAAAAAATAACCCAGAACACAGAATAGCAATGATTTTATACTCCGAGAGAAATTCACAGGCCTCTTCAAGGGGGCAACCTCCAATAGAGCAGAGCTCGATACAAAACAAGACACAAACTCCTCGCAGGGAGTCTCTATTCCTTTTATAATGGACATCACATGCAATTATCACTGGCCAATACCGTGGTTTTAATTTAATACCCGCTATCTAATACTACGCCCATTTACCCTGTATCTAATACTACCGCCCATTTTGCAACTACTGTGGTCCCGTCATTAATTGCGGGTTAACCACTTACAAATATTAATATGGGCTTTATTGACTCTTGACTATGACGTGATCCCGTGACATAAATAAGGGGGTTAGGGTGGGACCCTAACATGCCCTCCCCCTTAATACTAGCCTTGTCCTCAAGGCTGAAGCTACGGAAACTGTTGAAGAATAGTGGCTAGTTCCCAAGTTGCATCTTCCAAAGAGGTGTCTTTCCATTTGACGAGGACCTCCTTAATCATGCGGCCGCGCAGGTGCTTGTCTCGTGTGTCGAGAACCTGTTCCGGTTGAAGCCAGATTGACCCTTCCTCGTCTAATTCAGGTAAACTGGTTTGAACTCGGCAATTGTTCCCAATCACCTTCTTGAGGCACGATACATGGAAAACTGGGTGGATTTTTGCTGTAGGTGGCAAGGCCAACTTGTAAGCCACTTCTCCAATGCCCTGAAGTACTTGGTATGGTCCATAGAATTTTGGAGAGAGCTTTTGACAACCCTTGTCTTTGAGTGATGTTTGCTTATATGGTTGCAGCCTAAAAAAAACCTGATCCCATTCTTGAAATTGGTGCTTTGAGCGATGTTGGTCAGCCTGTTGCTTCATACGGTTCTGAGCTTGATGAAGATTCTC
>APFE031501427.1:0-11609 GCA_000404065.3 Pinus taeda
CCAAAACATTATCAGTGCTAATATCTCGGTGAAATCCTTATACAAAGGAATTCCACATAAATATGCCTTATTCCTCCTTTATACGGTTCTACACCGAACCCGAGGCTAAAACCTCTTCACAATCACTATCGCCAATCATCAATGGTCATATACATATGAGCCATCACCCTTCTCCAACTCTTATCTCTGATATCGAAGCGATAACACATGTTTTCACATTAAAAGCCCGCGTCATATAAACTATCGGAAATATTAATATTTGGAAATACAAAGGAAATTCCCCTCTGAACCGATACGCCGGATTTCAAATTCTATAGAACCATGACTATAATATCGTTGAGTCCATTCACCACTGTTCCCACACTATTTCTTCGATCTCCACCAGCTCTGATGCTTGCTTGCCGATCGTTGATATATCGCTATTAGCGATATCACAACAGTCATACACCGGATACCCTTGGCACCTCCGATCACCGATATGCGATTAAATCATGACCGTTGATCTAGCCACGATCTAATAGTCCATGATTAATCATTGTTCGTTCTTTGCAATTCTCCAAGGCTCGTTCCGATAACTTGAAAAGGTTCGCCGCCGATGTGACACTATCTCAGCCATTGATCTAACTGATCCAATGGTTGCTGAGTGTCGAACTTCACTTCTCTGCAATTCCTTTTACTTAGAATATTTACATTGTTTCTTCAATTCTTTGGTGATTTAGTTCTTCTGAAGGTTTTTTTCCTTCACTGCTTCTGCTGTGCCATTGATGCTCCAATTGGACTCAATGATCCCTTTTGATTATGTTGAATTGTGCAATTCTTCCACTGCTTATTCTTCACTTGGACTTGAAATCCATTGTGATTCCTCTGAATCACTCTGTCCCTCTGCGTCCTGTAGAATTCTATCTGCAGCCTGCAGAACCTACGAATTCATAGAAATTCATTCATGAAATACTTCTTAAATACACTAACACAGATAGAAAATAACTTAGAATATATATTAATGTAAAAGTAGAATTACATTCGAGACTCCTTGGTCTCGCTCACACACATACACAGGCTTGATTATACTATTGGTGACCTCTTCTTCTGCTCGTAGGCTTACATATGTTTATATGGAAACTGTGATTGGATTACTGATCCTATCCTTTCCTTGAATCACTCAAATAAAGCCCTAAAGCTCTACATGCATGCGTATGTACATATATGGTAGACTTTATCCACTCTAGCTTTTCTCCGTTTTAAAATAGAAAAGTCTCCTTATCATCTCAATGGTCCATATCTATTCTAATTAATTCATAAAAGCTCTCTCTTGCTCCTAGAGAATTGGATTTCGACTTCTACCACTCATGTTCTCATTTATTTATTTTGAAAGCATTTACATATTCTCCCATTACCTAATAAAATCACACTTAGAGGCCTAAATATTATATTTTCCTGAGACTTAGGAGAACTATTTCCTAAAATGCATGACCCCCTATGTCTACTATTTACAATGATTTTCCTTGGGCTGAATGCTCCTGCATCAGTTGACCCACATTATAGAAAAGGGAGCACAATTAGTTTTAAACTGACCATAGTTAATAAGTAAAGTGGTTAACCCGTGTGATGCAAGGGACCACTAGTAGTTAGGGTTTTGGATGTCATTAAGCTATAAATAGTCTTAGATAGTAAGGGAAGAATCATCAAGTCTTATTGTAATTGAGTTTTGCTCTATTGGAAGTTACCCCCTGGAAGAAGAAAGTGAACATTGTATTATGCTTCTGAATAATAAATATCTTTGCATATTGTCTTATTTCATGTGATATCTCTGTGTTTTGGACTATATTGTTTCATATTTTTGGTAAGCTAGCTTTCTCGCAGGCCAAGTGCATAAGAAGTGGTATCATAGCACTTTCTAGGACCAGTTATACCTCCAATTTTCACAGAAATGTTTTTAGGCTAGAGACGTGTTCTGGTGTCTTTAAACCATGAGATATGTCATTTAGTGCATAAACCTATGAATTTGGGGAGGCGTGTGCATAGTAAATACAAGAGGTGGTCACACTTGTTAGACTCCCTTGTAACCCTTGTGGGTGTCCCTTCGAGCAATAATGCATTAGACAGAATCACACACGGACCACACTTCTACACACCCTTAGGTATATTGGAAGCCCCCTAGGGTAACCTAAAACCTAATCTTATATCAGCCATCGGTCATCTTGTTGCTACAGTACACTGAGAACAACACTCGGGGAGATTACTCACACGTACAATAGGGCAATCGGGTAGTATGGATTAGGGTACAATCAATCCTCCTTAGTTAGCACCCTGAAAGATTGGGTCGAGTACTATTGTTGGACCCCTACGTATATTGTGATCTGTAGCACATCAAAATACTTTGAGACCATAGTTACCTTAGCAATCTGAAGGTCGTCCCCACCTTTGGTTCTAGATCAGATTCAATTCTTGGTGTTCAGCCACCGTTGTCTAGATCAAATCCCACAGTTGAGGTTTTGTCATTGTCATACAAATTAGATTTAGAAGTTTGGGTTTTCATAATGCAAATTAGACTCTTTATTCGGTGAGGATTTTGTCCACCATAGTCCAGATCAGATTTTCGCAACACATTTTGTAGTACCGAAACCTTAGGGTTTCTGTTATTAAAATCCAGACCCAATTTTCATAGGAGTTTTGGTAATATCAAGCTTTCTAGAATTCAACCGCTATTGTATTGATCAGCTAGGAGTAAAACTCCTTTTGGAGTAAAAAAGAAAAGAAAATAAAAATATGGGGCCCTTTTAGGACACTTGCAAGAGTCCTAACTAGTATGATTCAGGACGACAAGCTGGTCCCAATGGTACCATTCACTTGTAAGTCACAAATTTTCAGGAGGTCCCAAATTTTTCTCGACGTGGCTTGAAGTGACCCACGTCACTAGACTCCTAAAATTTCCCTCTTTCCAAGCATACTGCTCTTAAGTAAGATCAAAATTTGATAGGGGCTACTGATGCTTAGTACCAGGTCTCAATTTATGGTTGTGGAAAGGGTTGTCGAGAAGGTCGACAACCTCGAAAAAAATGTCAATGACTTCTAGGAGACCATTACCTCCTTTCTCGCACAGGTATTGGTCGCTATAAAGACGCCTCATGAACCCATGAGGGAAGAACATAGTGTTGATGCACACATAGAAGGAGAATCAAGCCATCACATTCATTTCCATGAATATCACCAATCATCGAGCCACCAAACACCCATGTTAGACATGTACAAGCTCACAATCAAGGACAAATTTCCTATTCTAGTAGTTGATGATCTACTTAATGAATTGCATGGTGATAAACATTTTACCAAGCTAGACATCTGCTCGGCCTATCACCCAATATGCATGAAGTAATTTGACATTCCCAAGACAACCTTCCCAACTCATGAAGGCCATTATGAATTCCCGGTCATGCCATTTGGTTTCTCTAATGCTCCATCCACTTTTCAGAGCCTCATGAACCACCTTTTGAAACTGTATCTTAGAAAATTTCTCCTAGTATTTTTCGATGAAATTCCCGTCTACAACATAACATGGGACAAACACCTTTAGCATGTTGACCATATATTGCAATTTCTCCATGATCACAAATTATTTGTCAAATTATCCAAGTGCTCCTTTGGCATGGAATAAGTAGAGTATTTGGGACACATTATGGGTCATGATGGAGTGAGGGTTGATCTAAAAACGATTCATGAAATGAAAGATTGGCCCCAACCAAAAATATTGAAGATTTTGTGGAGATTCTTGGATCTCACAAGCTACTATCGCAAATTTGTCCGCAATTATGGATGCATTGCTAGATCCCTCACTAATATTCTCAAGAAAAATTCATTTCTCTCGACTGACGTAGCTCAGCAGACCTTCTTATCTCTCAAACATGCCATGTGCTCCACTCTAGTATTGTTCTTAATAGACTTCAACAACTTTTTTGTGATTGAATGTGATGCTTCAGGTATGGCCATTGGCGCAGTATTAATGTAGGAAGGTAGACCATTGGCTTTCACTAGTCAACAACTTTGTGGAAAATATCTAAGTCAATCTACATATGAGAAAGAAATGATGGCCATCTTAAATGCAGTAGACACTTGGAAACCATACTTATTGGGGTGACATTTCCAAATCCACATTTACCATAATAACCTAAGATATTTTCTAGAGAAATGACTATCGTCACTACACCAAAATAAATGGCTTGCAAAAATGTTGGGATATGATTATCAAATAATTTAACAGAAGGGGTGTGACAATGTTATGGTTGATGCATTATTGCACCAATATGAGGATGAGGGCACCCTTTATCACTCTCTCTTCCCATACCAAATTGTATTGAAGAGGCCTTCCATGAATGATTCTCCCACCCCTCTCTGTTCCTGCTCATTACTAACTTAAGAGCAAATCCTAATGCATCAGAAGACTACTCTTGGAAGGATGAGGTTCTTCGCTATAAGGATTGGGTAGTGTTATCCCCAACCTCCACCCTCAAAACCCGCATCTTAGAAAAGTTACACCCCTCTCTTATTGTAGTACATTCATGATTTAAGAAGAATTATACACTAGCACGTCGCTCTTTCTTTTTGACCAACATGAAGAATGACATTCTTAATTTTGTAGCTAAATATGATGTATGCCATTGCAACAAAGGGGAAATGATCAAGCTACTAAGAACCTTAAAACCATTGTGACTCCCTACTTTTGTATGGACATATGTTCCCATGCATTTCATTACAAGTCTCCCACAAATTTAGGAAAAAAATCAATCATCATGGTGATTGTTGACAGGCTTTCCAAATATGCTCATTCTTTTGCTCTACCACACCCATTTATCCCAACATTGATGGCTCAAGTTTTCAAGGACCAAATCTTCAAACTACATGGCATGTTGACTCCCATTGTGTCTTATCAATACCCCACTTTCACCAACAAATTTTGGCAGGAACTTTTCAAGCTATAGGGAATGCAACTCCAGTTGAGTACAACTTATCATCTCCAAAGAGATGGTCAAACAAAAACTGTCAACAAATGTTTGGAGACCTATCTGTGGTGTTTCACTTCATAAAAGAATCATCAACGTGTACAATGGTTTCCTTTAGCTAAATGATGGTATAATAATTACTATCATGAATCCACCAAGATGACACCATATGAGGTAGTGTATGGCCAAATCCCACCTTCAGCAGCTTCTTATATCCTCAAATGTTCCAAATTATAGTCAGTTGATTAGCTCCTACAAAACTGTAGAGCCATGATCACTCATCTCAAAGATAATTTACATCAATCTTAGAACAGAATGAAGCAAGAGGTTGACCAACATCATTTCAAGTGGTCATTTCAAGTAGGTGACTAGGTGTTCCTATTACTCCAACCGTATAAGAAGACGTCTCTCAAAGAAAAAGGTTGCCAAAAACTAACACCAAAATTCTATGGGCCTTATCAGGTACTTCAACATATAGGAGAAGTCACTTACAAATTGGCCTTGCAAGTTACTTCAAAAATCCACCTGGTCTTCCATGTACCGTGCATCAAGAAAGTTGTGGGGAACAATTGTAGGGTTCAAGAAAATCTTCCAAAATGAGATGAGGAAGGCTCACTTTGGCTCAAACCAGAACTAATCCTCAATGCTTGAGAAAGACATCCCAGTGGCCACATGATCAAGGAAGTCCTCATCAAGTGGAAACACACCTCTCAAGAAGATGCGACATGGGAACAAACCACTATTCTTCAACAATTTCTGCAACTTCACCCTTGAGGAAAATATTTCTTTTGATTGGGGGGGATGTTAGGGTCTAACCCTAACCCCTTTATTTGTGTAATACGTTCATGGGGCCTAGTCCGAGTCATAGTTAGTTAGTTGAGTCAATAAAGCTTGTAAGTGATTATCTACATTAATAATAATTGTAATTGGTTGATCCACATTATAGAAAAGGGACCATAATTAGTAATAAATGGGCCATAGTTAATAAATAAAGTGGTTAAACCATGTTATGCAAGGGGCCACTAGTAGTTAGGGTTTTGAATGTCATTAAGCTATAAATAGTCTTAGATAGTAAGGGAAGAATCATCGAGTCTTATTGTAATTCAGATCTGCTCTGTTTGAGGTTTCCCCCTCGAAGAGGCAAGTGAACATTGTATTATACTTCTAAATAATAAAATGTTTGTGTAGGTTTTCTCATTTTATGTGATATCTATGTGTTTCAGGATATATTGTTTTGTATTTCTAGTATTCTAGTTTTCTCACAAGTCAAGTGCATAACAAAAGTTCGACATGCAAATATTTTGTTCCATATTCAAAGGCATAAGATTAGTGAACAAAGGTTAAGTGGAAAATTTAACAAGGTTCGAGACCAACATCCCACATATCAAGTAGAGGATGATCCTAAATCCTAGGATATTTGACTCCAGTCTTCCGCATTCGACACCTATTGTGACCATATTTAAATTTAGTTTATTTTTTGAGTTTTTTATTTAATTTATTTCTAGAAAAATAGAAACATATTGAGATTGTTTTTTCTATATATTTTATTATTTCATATGTAATAAGGGTTGGGATTTTTTTGGAAAAAAACTTCTTGTGTATTGTGTGCGTGTGTGATTAGATATTGTTACACAATAGTATATGTGAGCAGTGGTAAAAATTGATGTGTTTATGACTCCATATTTGTTTACTACGCTTTATATGTTCTTCAATATTTGAATAACAATTTTTTGAGTTGGAATTCATCGCTGTGTGCTCCATATTCATTTATTTAAGTATTTATTACCTATTTTTGTCTGATTTAGATATTATGTTATTCTTTGATTTCTAAAACTTGTCAAAGGAGTTGTTACTATCTTTCTTTTACTTATGCTCACTCACTAAAATTGTGGTTAGCATAAACCAATTGGGCCAAACTCCATGCCCAATGGTTAAATTTCCTACAATCCAACAAACATTAGTTCTTCTCAATTAAATATGATCCATCAACTTAGTGACCTACTGGTAAAGTGACCGTGAGTGGTAGAGTTTTAAGGAGAGATCCCTTTCCAGATTGAAGGGCCAACTTTCAATATAAAGCAGTTGAAGGTTACCTTAGTTTTTTCCCTCTACAAGTGGGGTTTTTTCTAAGTGATATCACCCTCCATGCAACATAAGGATTTCCCAAAATCCCTCATATCATATGAGTATTTACATGCACATGCAAGCAATCAACATACATACATACATACATACATAAATACATACATATACATATATGATCAACAAAAACAACTATGCCATGCAACACGAATATTAACATTGCATTTTTTTCAACAAAATAAATTATACCATAGCATTCTTGCAACCAATATAGAAGTCACAATCAAATGATATAAATGGCATACAACCTTGTCCATAGTCAACTACAACGAAGGGAAATTTTAGGGGCTAATATTTGTGGGAGGGCTAATTTTCTATACTTTTTCCAAAAAAAGAATCGCTAATTTCCATTTATTTAAATGGTTCGCCAAAATTTTATAGTATTAAATTATTTTACCCTAAAAATCACTAAAACTTTATATAGAAACTATATAAAATTATAAAAAAAATTGAATATTCTTATAAAAATATTTCCAAACATTTTATAAATTGCATATTTTGGAATAGTGATATTTGCCAAGGTTTCTAAACTTTAAGATAAATTTCCATCCTTAAAATTTTCCCTAACTACAACACTTGGAGGTAGAGCTCCACTGTAGCTCCAAATATCCAAGCACTATATCTATTGTTATGTTAAGTTGTAAAAGGGCACCAATTAACCTCAAAGGTCTAGAATTGAAACCATTGTCTATAGTCCTTCAGCTATAGAGCCCATCCAGTCCATGTTGAACCTAAAAGCTCTGAGACCACTGTATAACACCTCCCTACAATCCCTAGCACTAATTGAGGTTAGTAGGAGGTAGTTACTATGTTGACCTAACTTCTAAGGTCCTGTTATGGAAACGGGGTCTAAAATTTTTTATCTATTTCAAATTCCTCAAAACTTAAAATGAATTACCTTGTTGAATGTGTCTCATCGAAACCTTTCCAATGATATAATTTTTTCTTTAATTTGAATCTCGAATCAAAATATATGGTCGATTAAAAACTAACCTATTAGACCATGCCACATCATCTAACCAGCCACGTGGCACCCCCCGTGTTTCCCACATGGATGTTATGGCATCTGAGGAATCTATGTGGAAAGAGATGTCGGCCTTCATGGTCATAGTTATACCCATCTGTGCCAAGTGTAAGCCACTACATAAGGCCCCAACCCAACTAGCCTAATTTCCTGAGCCCTAACCTAGAGGTTAGCCTGACCTTTCTCAGGAACAACACTTTGTCAGATGCCAACTCACGCAAGTTTTTCCTTCTAGCAGACTCACCCAAACCTTGACTTGGTAGGTCCTACAAGTTAGTTTTGACCTATCTTGCGAAGTATTATAATTAATTTTTTTCTCTATTTCCTAAGCAATTTCCGAGGCTCGAGGCCTTCATGGCTTGATTTACTAGTTGAGCTTGAACTTCACAAGATCAAGGATGAATATCCAAGATCCTTATCCTTTCTTTTGGCACACCATGGTCATAGAGACCACGAATTAATGTGCTTGGAACATCAACTATATTTCTATGAAATACACCTAATTTCGACTCTCAGAGTCCAATGAAATGAGCATAAACTTTGGCCATTATGTTTCCTGACAAAATACATGGAAAATGTGCATCTAAGTACACTTATAGGAACCTCCAAGAAATAAATCAAGTTTCCCCACCTCAACATAATCATGCGCTTCTTTTCAACAAACAACTAACATTATTTAATTAATAAGTATAAGACATTACTCATACATATTAGCATATTTATGCATTCGGTATGTTCCAACCATTAGTATGAATTTTATACTTAGAAGAATACAGGGGAAAACCAATATTGTTTTGCAGATCTAAGAAAGAAATCCAACATTTCCCAAATACACAAGACCTTCAACCATAATAGAGATGTACCCATCTCCTTGACTCAAGAAAATTTATAGAGTTTAAGCTTAGAGTTAAACATAGGAATTGGCCATTCCTTAGCAAACACAGGGATCAATATTTCCACCTATATATGGAAAATTCACATTCCTCAAAACCATCATAAAATTTTAATCATTCTAACATGTACATATTATTCAAACATAAAAAGCATAGGAAAATATTTATCTTATGTGGAAAATAGACTAGTGACTAAGATTGAGACTTCAACATTCCACCTAACCTTAGACGAGCTACAACCGTGATTACTTGTAGTTGTCACCCCTGATCCAAATTCTAGTGCTTGAGGAGGAGTGCCTCTAAGGGAAACTCAACCAATGCACGCAAAAAAAATAGGATGTCACAAGGCCACTCTGCCTTCATCCACTAGCTACATGAGCTTCCATTCTATCTCCTATGATTCTTCAGACACAGTCAATATCCATGCTAGGATATCACAATACAAAGAGTTTCAACTCACTTTCAAGATAAGAATGTCCACATTGAGGAAGGTTCATCGGTGGATACGTTACTATAGGAGTATAGAAGCCACTTTTACTAGGTAATTCTTCAGTGAGAGCATGCATCAGTGTTGTCAACACTTGGTGGTTCACCAGCTCCCCAAGTACATGGGTGCTTCTCTCCTAGCCAATGATTCATCGATCCACAAGCTTCCAATGGGGTCTTTAGCCTTCAGGAAAGCCACTTCTCTCTGTAATGTTTGTAGCCAAGCAAGCCTCTTTGAGGATTCTTCAACTGGTTCACTTTCTCTAGAGCTCGATCCCCTGTCATTTTTATCGTTGCTCTATTAATTTTGCATATGCATGAGAGTGAGTTCTCTGCCTCTCTATTGGGAATATGTGAATTATTAGTTCTCTCTCTTGTAAATCTATTTTTTGTGCCTACCCAAAAACCAATTATTTGTCTCTTTCCAATGCTCCACGTAGTCAAAACTACATTGGGGTGTAGCAACCCATGTTGTCTTCAATATTTTTGTCATGTTCTTTCTTATTGTTGAGGTTTAAAGGACACTTGGGTTTTTCCTTATCTTTTTAGTTAAACTTAATACATAGACATCTCATTTAAGCTTCTCATCCAACCCATGGCTGATTCATTTATTTTTTCCAATTCCTTAAGCAATTTCCCTCCCCACGCAATTGTAATATGTGTCCGTTCTCTCGAGCTTTAATTAATTACAATTTTTTTTACAAAAGGGAAAGATATTAACTAGGGGATGTTACAAAATTGGATGTGAATAACCTCAAACTTTTAAAGGCCTAACTCCTAAGGTGCTTTGATGAGTGATCCAAACACTTGTGTAGTGAAAGAATTTAAATCGTGTGCCATCTGCGCATGCCGGAGAAGGGGCGAGTAAATGCCAACCATTAGACCATGAAAACCATTATCGGATAGTGAACTAGAAGTTTAATCAACCACCAGTGATGCCAAAAATTGTTTTCTCCATAGTTCCTTATGCATGAGTGGTTGTTTGGGCCCTTTATTATTTTATTAATGAATATATGAAGGGTCATGGAAAATAGTTATTTAGATAAATTCGATTATTCAACTCCAACATCCCCTGATCCAAATTTGTACCTTTGTTGGGTAATGAATGTGCTAACAAATTCAAATGTCATAGAACATGGAAGAGTTATATTTTGTCAAAGTTTTGAAGTTGGATGTCCATCCTTTGTAATAGAGGAGAAAGATTATTGCTTTGGGATCATTTTGACTTGCGGACTTGCCCAATTACAATTTAAGAATCCCCAAAGACCATTAAATCTGAAATTTTAATTTCTATCACAAGGTCCAATCCTTTCAAAAGAACTAAAAACTCATTTGTTGGTAGTAGCTCATCCAACCCCGAAGCGTATTGAATCTTAATTTTTCCATCAAGACTAAGGATCACCCTCACTGCTCTTGCCAACCCTTGAATATTTTATTAATAATTATATAATATATATTATTTCACTTTAAAATTTTAAATCGATAATAAATAAATATATTTGTTAAAACACTCCATGCTAAAAAAAATATAGATTTAAATCATATATATATTATTTTTCCAAAATATTAATTAATAAAAATATAATTAAAAACATGTCTTGACCTAGGAAATGGTCCGAAGCAGTGAGAATATTAGCCCTTTCATGGTGAGCAAAATTTCAAATTAAGCAAAAACCATTTAACATATTAATAAACTTTATATTGAGACGTTGAATCAAAGCTGTGAGCACGACCAGAATGAAGGGCCTCGTTAAAACACAACAAATGGGTACCTTGACCATACTTTAATTCATGGAAGCATAATCTCTTTTGGGTCTGCACTATTTTCCCTTTGTTACTCATGAAATTGACTTGATTCAAACCAATAAAATAGGTGTCCCATTTAAATTAAACATTTTATTGTTAACAAATATCTTCAACGTGGATGTTAGTTGTGTCTCATGTCCTTCTCTTCCCAAGATTAGGTAATGTAACTAATGCCTTGCATTTAACATGGTATTTTTCTACATAATTTATATAATTTTGAAAAGGTTGTTTAATTTATTTTAGATTTTATAGTTTTTTAATGAA